>JAPDES010000082.1:177500-184131 GCA_027569235.1 Aspergillus sparsus
CATGGCCCACAAGATCCAGCATCGTTTCTCTGAGTTGGAGGAGTTTGTCACCCACACCATCTTCGAGATGCGCAATGATATCGGCGGAACATGGCTCGTCAATACCTATCCCGGTGTCCAGTGCGATGTCCCCGCTCATATCTATGCGTTCCCCTTCGATCCCAACCCGAACTGGACCAATTTCTACGCGAGTGGCGCCGACATCCAGGCCTACATTAAGAAGACTGTCGAGAAGTGGAACCTCGATCGCGATGTGCAGCTCAACACCCGCGTGGTTGGTGCGCGCTGGCTGGATAATGAGGGCGTCTGGAAGGTCACCGTTGAGCACAATGGTGAGCAGCGCGATGAATACTGCGAGATTCTAATTTCCGGTCAAGGGGTTCTCTGGTGAGTGTTCTCCTTACAAAAACGAAAAAAAAAGCTCATACAATGAGAAAAAAGAGTCTAACCAGAATACAGCCATCCTTCTTGGCCCTCTATCCCCGGCCTGCGCGACTTCAAGGGCAAGATCGCCCACTCCGCTGAATGGGACCACGACTTTGACTATTCAAACAAGCGCATCGCCGTCATCGGAAATGGCTCTTCGGGCATCCAGATCACCCCACAGATGGCCAAGCTCCCCGGCACAGAAGTGGTCAATTACATGCGCAGCTCCGCCTGGATCTACTACCGCGTGCCTCCTTCCAAGCATCTGGGTCGCGATACCGACGAGGTCAACCCTGCATATGGCGAGGAAGATATCAAGAAGTTCCAGGATCCCGAGTATCACCGTCAGTACCGCAAGGGAATCATCAACCGAACCAACAAGGCCTTTAAGCTGGTCTGTCTCTCTCTCTCTCTCTCTCTATATACCGTCTTCCCGACTCACAACAGAGTAACTAACAAAAACTTCTAGTTCATCAAAGGCGAA
This sequence comes from Aspergillus sparsus, assembly GCA_027569235.1. Lineage (NCBI taxonomy): Eukaryota > Fungi > Ascomycota > Eurotiomycetes > Eurotiales > Aspergillaceae > Aspergillus > Aspergillus sparsus. The sequence continues at coordinate 178,411 of JAPDES010000082.1, forward strand.
AACAACGAGGAAGCTTGCAAGTTCGGCCGCGAACAGATGGCTTCCAAGCTCAAGCACGACCCTGAACTCTGCCGCAAGCTGATCCCCGACTGGGAAGTCGGCTGTCGTCGCGTCACTCCCGGCCCAGGCTACCTCGAGTCCTTCTCCAAGCCCAACTGCACCCTGAGCGATAGTCCCATCCTCAAGATTAGCGAGAACGCCGTCCACACAGCTGACGGAAAGGTCTTCGAATGCGACGTGCTCATCTGCGCCACCGGCTTCGACGTCTCCCACCGACCCAAATTCCCCCTCATCGGTCAGAACGGCGCCAACCTCGCCGAGAAGTGGGCCGACGAGCCTGAATCTTATCTGTCCGTCGCAACCGCTGGATTCCCCAACTACTTCATCTTCACCGGTCCCAATTCCCTGGGCGGTCACGGCTCCCTGGTCGAGGCCCTCAACTGGACTGGCGACTACTTCGTCAAGTGGATCAAGAAGATCGCCACTGAGGACATCAAGTCCGTTGTTCCTAAGCGCTCCGCCGAGGAGTCTTTCACTCGCTACGGTGATGAGGTACACAAGACCATCGTGTGGACCGGTGGCTGCAAGAGTTGGTATAAGCGGAATAAGCCCAATGGCCGTGTCACTGCTCTCTTCGGTGGCTCTGCGCTCCTCTTCAACCGCTTGATCAGTGAGCTGCGTCCAGAGGATTTCGAGATCGAGTACCGCTCACAAAATGCCTTCCGATTCTTAGGTAACGGATTCATGGAGTACGAGACGGTTGACGAGAATGATTTGGCTTGGTATGTTGAGTTGCCGGATCCATTGAAGCAATAGATTAGATTTTTCTTTTTTTTTTTTCTCTCTCTTTTTCTTTTTTCTGTCTGTTTTATTTCTAGTTGATTTGGATTTGCTTTGTTCATGTTAATCTGGATTATTCATTTGATTTGTGTATATACCTACATAGCCATGCAATCGGATCCCAGAAATCCACCCGGTTATCCGTTTCGAGCTCGTCGGTTAAAAAATGCGGGGAAGATTTTCAATGGAGAGGAGGACGATAGTTATAAGTAGACGCTTTCTTCCCCTGTATCTCTGATCAATTCAATTCCCTTCCATCCAATTCATCGATCTAGCATAGTCTCGTTCAGTCGGTCTATCCTCTCCATCATCAACTCAGCATGTCCTCCTCCATCCCAGCCACCATGCATGCCTGGCGCAAGCACAAGGGAAACCCAGTCCCCGTACGTTATCTCTGTGTTTTCTACATATTCTCCATTTTACTGCGCTCTCGAAATCGTCGCTAACTATGTACCAATTGAATGCAGGTCTGGGAAGAAGTCCCAGTACCCTCGACCCCTCCAACCGGACTCTTAATCAAACTGCTCGCATCCGGAGGTAATTTGTTTCCTCCTTTCTCTCCTACTTTTCATCCTTAAATTGAAATTGAATGACCTCAGAACTGACGAACAAATCTATTCATAGTCTGCCATAGCGATCAAGCCCTAATTGACGTCGAGGACCGACCGCATTTCAACGAAAAATACACTCTCGTGCGTTTGCTCCCCAACGAAGAATAAACAATAATCAAAACGAATGAATTGACCAACTAACGAAAATGGGAACAAAATAGGGCCACGAAGGAAGCGGCGAAATTATTCAGATCGGCGAACAAGTCACAGATCCGCGCTTTGCCATTGTGCGTCACTTCTCCTCCTCTTAGCCTTCCTCCTCTATACACAACCGACTAACAAAGAAATCCAGGGCGGACGTGTCGCTCTCCTCGCTGTGCCTGGCTGTGGACTCGATACTTGCAGTGAGTGCGGGCGCGGTATTTCCCAGCTGTGTCCACATGGAATGCACCATGGCATTGGACAGGATGGATTCTACGCAGAATACGTGGCGATTGATGTCCGAGGAGCGATTCCATTGCCTGAGGGTATGTCTCTTTCTTTCTTTTTGTTTCTTTTTTTTCTTTTTTCTCCCCTCCAAGAGACTGACAAGTATATGATAAAAAAAAATAAAGGCGTCTCCCCCGCTGTTGGTGCCGTAGCCACCGACGCCGTCAACACAGCTTACCACGGCATCGTCCGACGCGCCGAAGTGAAATCGCACGAAACCGTCTTCCTCTTCGGATTAGGTGGACTTGGATTCAACGCCCTCCAAGTGGTCCTCCACATCGGTGCCCGAGTAATCATTTCCGACGTACGCGAAGAGAAACTCCTCGCAGCCCAAGAACTCGGCGTCCCCGCCTCAGATATCGTCCCCGTGGGGAAATCAATCCCGGAATTCATCGCAGAACAGGGCATCAAGATTGATACAGTGCTGGAGTTTGTCGGGAAAAACCAGACGTTCCAGGATGCGCAGAAGATCGTGCGGCCGGGTGGTAAGATCCTGTGTATCGGGACATTGGATCTGCATAATGATTTGGATATGAAGAATGGGATTCGGAAGCGGTTGAGCTTCATTTTCTCTTACGGAGGACAGTATGAGGATTTGGTGGAGGTGTTGGATCTCATTGCGAAGGGCGTCTTGAGGCCGCAGGTGGCCCTGGGGAAGTTGCAGGATTTCCCGAAGGTTTTGAAGGATTTGTGTGATGGGAAGATTAAGGATCGGGTGGCCTTGGTGGCTGAATAGAGCAGTTATTTCTTCTTTGTATTTTGTTTTAATTCAATATCAGGTCTATATATATACCTATAAAGAACTTATACCCGGATACGTTGCTCATCTATCTAGTAAAGAGTAGGGCCAAGACAAATTTAATATTTATACCACCACCTCACCAGTTCGAAGACAATTATAAGTACAGTGCAAATAAAATATAAAATCTCTAACAGTAACAGATTTATTATTGCTGAGGGCAATCAATGGTGAAGATATTCAGGCTTACCGTGTATGTGTGGTTAGGAATACAGTGGGAGAGAGTAAGTACCTGGATATATATTTTTTGAAATTACCTACCCTCTCCACTCCGTCATTATATATAATCCAGTGAGGAATGCTTTCACTTCATAGGTACATTCAATGCAGCCATATTCTACCAGGTATATTGTGTATATAGCGATACGATTTTGCATGCCCAATAACCAATTATATATATAGGTATCTTAAAAAAATGCATTTCACTCTATATTATTTATGTACATCGTAATCCCAACCTAAGCATTAACACTGGCGCTCTTGGGCATCCCAATACCCACTGCTGCTGTTGTTCCAGCATCCACCGGCAGAATAACACCTGTAATCCATCGGGCATGAGGGCCAGCAAGGAATACTACCGCCGCAGCACAATCCCATCCGTTTCCTTCGGTACCCAAAAGACTCCTCTTTCGTCGGGCCTCGCGGGCTTCTTCGCTCATGCCATTGCCGTACATCATCGGTGTGTAGAGCATCTAATTTGCATCTCGTCAGTACCTAGACATCCAGGCCAAAAGGAGGAAAGAGAGAAACATACGCCCGGACAAACACAATTGACTCGAATCCCATCCGGCGCATGATGAGCCGCCATCGCCCTCGTCATATTCACCACGGCCCCCTTTGCGGTAGGGTAGAGAAGATGCGGTGTGCCTCCCTTTAAGCCCGCTACACTGCCCATATTCACAATGTTGCCCTTGATCTCACCCTCGTTGCGTCTCATTGCCGGAATCGCATATTTAGCCATCAGCACCATACTCGACACATTGACCTCGAGGCTCTTTGCCCATGCTTCCATCTCCACTTCCACTGCTGTCCCTGGGGCGCCCCCGATTCCCACGTTGTTGACGAGGATATCAAGACGTCCAAAACGCTGAATTGCGGCCTGCACAACAGCCTCACAGTCACTGGCACTGGTGACATCTGCTTGGAAGGCGATTGCCTCGCCGCGTCTAGGCTGCGAGGCAATCAGCTCGACGGTCTTTGTCGCCCACTCTAGGTTGCGATCAACGCAAATCACATTGCAGCCGTCGTTGGCGAGGAGAATGGAAATTGCACGTCCGTTGCCGATACCATCGCCGAGACAGCCGGCGCCGGTGACGATGGCAGTTTGGCCGACGAGGGAGCGAGATGGGGGGGTTGCGGAGATTTCGCTCATTTTCTTACTTTCTCTTTCTTTCTTTCTTTTTAGTTCTTTTTTCTTTGTCCTAGAGCAAAGGAGGGGGAATCATTCAAATCAATAAAAATTTAAATTAATAAACTCCTAGCGTGTGCGGGGTATTAATGATTCTAATAAGAAGAGTGATATGCCGACAGGACTCCAAGCAAGGATATTCGGTACTTTCGGTTAACCCTTTGGATAACCTCATTCAGTCTTGCCGAACAACTAACAACCAAGCCTCAAACTAGGTTTGAACCGGCGAAACCCCGCATTCTCCAAAGCTCAATCAAATATTATTATCCCCGCTGACTGCCGATACTGAAATACAATTTTAGCACTGAGTCACACACTGGGTACGCGACCATACACTCCTCACACATACACACATACCCACAGACCACATACCCAACACACATACAAACCATGGCTGATTTCTCCGAATACACCGGTCCCAGCGAGGAATGGATTGCGCTCGAGCGTACCCTCCCTGCAGCGCCCAAGGGTCTGTCGACCGAGCAGCTCAAGGCCGCCGTGAACAAGGGACGCGAAGAGACTGCTGCTAAGGAGATGGTTGAGCTCGGTATCGTCCTTCTCTCTCCCCCCGTCATCCTTCATCCCTATTCTCCTGCATCTAATATCAGAGACTCCAAGGCCTCACCGACAAAGTAACCCTAACCGACTTCACTATCCCGACACGCGACAACACCACCCTTGAAGCCCGAACTTACCGACCGGCCAACATAAGCTCCTCCAAACGTCTCCCCGTCTACATTCACCTCCACGGCGGCGGCTTCCTCTTCGGCACTCTCTCTTCCGAAGACGCAACCTGCTCGCGCATCGTCGTCACCCTCATCGAGGAGACAAACCTCCCCATTGTCGTCATTAACGTCAACTACCGCCACACACCAGAGCACGTCTTCCCGACAGCATGGAACGACGTCGAGGACGCCTTCCTTTGGATCCACGATAACATCGACCGCATCGGCGGCGATCCCAACCAAATCGTCATGGGCGGCATCTCCGCGGGCGCCTGGTTAACAGCCTCCACGACGCTCGCACAACACGTCGGGGCGAATCCACAGCTCTCTGCCCGCCCCAAGATCAAGGGACAGGTACTCATGATCCCCGCCCTAGTGCACTACGATTGCTACGAGCCGCAGATTCGCCGGCTGCGGGATCCCAGCGTGAGCAGTTGGGTGCAGAATAAGGATGCGCCGATCCTTCCGCTCGATCGCGTCAAGTTGTTTACGGGTCTCTTGGAGATTCAGGGGGGGAGTGAGGTCGAAGGCGATATTCGGATGAATCCAGGCAATGCGACAGCTGAGCAGGTGAGGGGGCTTCCGCCGGCGACGTTTGGCGTGGCAGGGCGGGATCCCTTGCGTGATGAGGGGTTGTTGTATGCGCAGTTGTTGAGTGAGAATGGGTATGTTTTTCTGGTCCCTTTATCTTTGTTTTTTTTTTTTTTTTTTTTTTTTTTTTTTTTAATTGTTTTTTTGGGGGGTTGTTTTTTTTTTTACAAAATAAAAGGGGGGGGGGCAATCAATAAGAAAGGGAAAATGTTCCCCCCCCGGACCCACCGATGACAGGGGGGACCCCAAGGCGTGCGACGGGATGGGGGGCAGCCACAGGAATTGTGGCAAAAGTGGGGTGTATTGGGTTTGGTTTGG
>JAPDES010000083.1:0-183420 GCA_027569235.1 Aspergillus sparsus
CCCCCCCCCCCCCCCCCCCCCCCCCCCCCCCCCCCCCCCCCCCCCCCCCCCCCCCCCCCCCCCCCCCCCCCCCCCCCCCCCCCCCCCCCCCCCCCCCCCCCCCCCCCCCCCCCCCCCCCCCCCAATTAAAAAAAAAAAAAAGAAAAAGAAAAGAAAAATCTGACACATGGCTGGCGCTGAAGGATTTCACATGATCTGACACCCCGCTAATTATTAACAATTTGGGTCGATTCAAGGCTTAGTCCCAAGGAATATTCCGTAATTCGGTTCGAGTTCCAATTGTTGACGAAAGACGGTCTCACCATTGGGTGTTCTATGGGTACCGGCTTTTATAACCAAATTTACATACGTTGGGTCTAAAAGTTGGGGAGAAGGTCAACCGGTTATGAGCCAAAGAGGCTCTGTTAGTTAGTTTACTGCTTTGGTTGCGTTGCTCCCCGTTCGAAGGAGCTTGGGCGGTTTTGGCTCATTTTTGATACCAATACAGGAATGACCTTGGAAAGAACTGTGTTGAAAACAAGGTTTGCTATAGGACACGCAAAATATGTTTTGAGGTTTGGCTTGGGGAAGACTCAAAGTCCACCGAGTATGGGGTACAGATTATTTACAAATGTTGGTGTATTCTTGAAGTCTTATTCGTTGACAGGAGGAAAAATGGCAAAAGTCAAAATACAATTCCTTCCTTCTCTTTCACGCGAGGGCTAGCTGTCTGTCATTTGAAAGTGAGTCAATTTGAGGTGGGAAGGCTTTGTCAATCCTTCCACCTCAGGAGGAGCCCCAATTGGATAGTTTAAACTCTTCTGCAAGTTGCATGGTGGAGAAGCAAGTCATGATCTATCTGGTGCAGTATTTTGGGCTGGAAAAAAATAAAAGTAAAGGAATAAAAGCGAATCATCGATTGCAATAACTCACCGACAAACATAATTGAGCAGGAAAAAGTATGCTGGTAATGAACGAGAAACGCCCCTTACCGACCAACTGATTGAAACCTACATCGAAAATGCAAATCATACATCAAGAATGTCAGGTTATCAACAAACTATAACATCATCCTTCACTTCTCATAGTGAAGGCTGATGCAACAGCAACACGAACATCTTGCTCAGTTGGTGGCGATCTCTCTTGTGGTAGGTAGGTAGGAACGAGGGACTATACCAAAAAAGTTGACGGGAGCTCAACCCCCGTTCCAAGTTGGGAAATAAACGCGCAATACCTACTTCCTGAATCTTTTCAGTAGAAAAAAAAAAAAAAAGACTTTTGATTTTTTAATTTTTTTTTATGCCATCCTTATTCAAGTTTTTGTTGGGTCACCTCTTGGAATAATTCTATCAACAACGGGTGGCGGGAGTTACGGAGATACGACCCTGAAGATCAATTCAATTGTTCTGGAACTTAGCTAGTAATGCGGTATGACCTGTTTGGGCAAAAAAAAAGACAAATACCCAGTCTTGATATCTTATTTCGCGACTGGGATTGGTTGGTCGTAAGACTTGTAACTTGTAAGGGGGAAGGGGGAAGGGGTGAGCAAACTAGCTATTCTTATCCACGGATCCTTAAGAACTGCATATTCATATTGTATAACTATCCCAAGTTAGTCAATCGACAAAGTAAAACCGTTTCCAACTCGCTTATATGTTCGGCTACTTTAGTCTGTAGCACCGTTGGTCCACCTAAGACAACCAAGACTGACGACAAAAGTACGGACGTAGCCTTCATCCCAAGAGACTTAATATAATGAAAAAAGACAGCCAGCCGAAGTACAAGGGACGCTAATCTTTTGGGGCGTATCTCGCCCCATATAGATAGAGCAGCAAACCATTTTTAGCGATACATAGTCTCCAAGTGGTATGTGAGCGAGCCTCATTAATAACAACAAATTAGCTAGGTTTATTCTACCTCATAAATATAGATGATCGCCTATGTGTTAGTGATACCTCCCTGAATTAGTCAACGTCACTTGGAGGGCACAAGAGTTAGGATGGGGAAAGAAGAACTAATACTACCTAAATTAGTATGATTATCATAACATAACCGCGTCTATTGGTAATTATCTTGTTAGCTCGCATACCATTCATTATTATCTCCAGTTCCTCAGCTCGTCATGTCAAGCCATAATCTACCTATCATCTATAATCACGTGACCAATTCCAACTGCGGGTAGGCGTCCTGATGAGGAGAAGTAACACGGCACTAGTTTTCTAGTCCAGATCGATAACCGTGGGTGAGCGACACATAGTTTGGACTTTTGACAGCTAGTAGTTAGTTAGTCCCTTGCCAGGATGTTGGGGAGGAGGGGGGGTATAAAGGAACATTTTTCTTTGGCTGAAAAATTAGATCTATAATTTCTGGTTTAAATTACATGAACATTCGTTATGATTTTACTAGTTAGTTTAGTTCCGGACTCACAAGAGGAATGAATGGACGGGATGAAGAATCCCTAACGCCTCGGGAAGGTGGGATCTGCAGTAGACGCAGGAGGGCGATCATCCATCTATCCGTCCACTTTCTTGCCCACCACGCTCTTTTCCGAGAGGATAGGGTATTATTTCCTCGGATGTTCCCCAATATGACAGGAGTTAACGCGACATATCCAGGGATGAAGGCTTTTAATTTTATTTTATTGGGGATTCGGAATTTCATTCCTACCTCAACCCTACGAATTCCGTTCCGTTGGCAAGGGGAGGGGTCGTAAAATAAAAAAAAGGGGGGCTGAGGCGAGATGAGCGACATTATCCGCAATTTCCTAATTAATAATAATAACCGACATGGACAGAGGGAGGTTCTTTGTTTCTATGATCAGTTGGCTCTCAAGGGCTTGCGCAAGTTGACTGTGCCGCAACCAGACTTTCACTCTAGCCTGTGTGTTAGGTAGGGTCCACAACCAACCCAAATTAATCTCATCACCGTTAAGCGCCCTACAGGATATGGCAAATGTAGCAGCGTTTGTATTCAATATACTACCACTGTGCACCCTTGTCAAATTACAATTCTATCCTGTATTGTTGGTTCTATTATTATTATGGTTATCTAGTTGGCTGTGTTAAAAAACAAAAAATCAAAACCAACTATGAACCCCCTTTGTTCTTTGTTTTCACTCGTCATCTTCGAAGATAAGCGGCTAGGTATACTTTATACATATACAGTAGCTGACCAAGTTCATCATACTTGACGTGTAATACAAACAGTAAAGATCTTCGCCCATGATGACAGGATGATGAAAATCGTTCAGATCACTTGTTTTTTTCTTTTTTATCGGCAAGGCTGACATTCTTCCTCATTTTCCTTGCCTTCTTTCTTTTCTTTTTCCTGTTTAAGTTTTCCCTCCGTTTTCTTCTGAAATTTTTATTCTATTTTATTTTTTTTTTTTATTTAACTTCTTTTTAACAGCCCCTCTCCTTCTTCCTGTCCTCGTCGTAGTCCGATTATTATCTCCCCACGGTTGTAGGAGTGGGACGAGATATACGTCTACTCCACTCTTACGTGCGGGCTTTTTTCTTGCCTTTTTTTTTTTTTTTTTTGTTTAAACCCGGAGATAATCGGTCTGGGTCAACCAAATGGCCTTGTGGAGAAGAATGATATGCTTTACTTCTAATTCTTTTCCCCCTCCCCCCTCCCCTCTGCTTTCCCTGTCGAGGCTGATGCCAGAGTGTGGGGTGTAAATCCCGCGTACCGTACATACATACATACATAGTTACTTGGTTCGGCATATGATATTCATATCCGTGTTGGCTTCCTTGCAGGACACATACACAGAAAGCGGGATGAAACAACGACAACCAAAAAAAAAGGCAATCCTAGAGGTAGGTAGCCAACTGAAGTACATATCTAAGATCTTCATTGGATTTCCCTCCCCTCCCCCCTCTCCCCTCTTTTTGATGTATGGTCTTATGCATATTAAACCCACGACAATTAATTAATTCACCAACTAATTTTATTATTATTTTCAATTTGTCCCCTTGTAAATTGAGGCCATGTGTGTAAGATAAAAATATGTACATAGCTTGACCACACATGACTCCTACGTACATAAATATACCTTTGTAACTGACTAACTACCTACTGTTCAATAAATTACCTAGACACAACTAGAAGCTTTTCCCCGTTTTTTTTTTTTTTTTTGAGAGGGGCCATGTCAGATATTCGGGGCCGAGACCCGGTCCCGAGACCATATCTCGTGATCCTATCTCTCTCTCTCTGTGTGTATTGTTGAGTTCTACCAGCATTAGCCAGGAGGATAATTGATAGTCAAAATAAATAGATATCAATGGAAAGGTGTCTATTTATATGTGTAGGGGGATTTCAATTTAAGTTGTGAGCATTTAGTTTAGATAGAGATTACATATACGTATATTTTTTAGTCTTGATTTTGAGATTCAACGATTATCATTTCTTTGCCCTACCCCGGTTTGTATTTGTGTATCCCTGTGGTATGAATATCCGGCATGGTTCTCGGGCGTGGTTCATAATCTGAAATTATCCTTCTGCCTGTCTGAATGTCATGTCTATATATTAATCAATATCATGGGTTTTATTTAACCATTATGAGATGCCAAGACATGGATGCCCTTATTATGACTAGTGGATAGACTCAGAGGTATGGATGATTGTCTAGGTTCGGATTATTCCTTGTCAAGCTGGCTGATTCTTGGTAAATAAATCGATCATCACTTAATTTATAATACATTTCCATATTATGTATGTATCTATTTATTTAATTCTTTTTTTCTTTTGGGCGGGGGAGTGGTTAAAAAAAGAAAGTGTTAAAAACAGGCTATTTACCATGTTTCCTCGTTATCTACAACGTCTTTACATAGATTATCTCATTGTGCGACTGGTTTGCTAGCTGACAGATGAAATCATAAGATAGGGGAGGAGAGGGGGAGAGAGAGAGGTAAGAGAGGAGAAGGGGGGAAGGAAATAAGCGTCTTCTGCAAAATGAGATGAGCAAAGCTAGGATTGTCTTACAGCTGCAAAGATGAGTTGGCAGTTTCTGCAGATTGTTATCTGGACCACACAGTTTCCTTTCCAATGATTGTCCATTTGACATCGTCATCATCAAGGTGTGATTAGAAGGATATGTGATTAGTATGGAAATGAAATCCTCTGTCCAATAAATCGGATTCTAGATCAATCAATATTATTTCCCAAAAGTCAAAGCTAAAATAATACCTAGTAATAATAATAATAACAATAATAATAATAATAATAATAAAAATGGTAATTCATAAGTTATTATTAATGATAATACAACACCGCTGATAATCACAATCATTAAAGCTAACAGAGAATCCTGTGGCCCCATTTCTCAGGCCCAGGCCCACACACCCATCGTGTCTCCCGCTAGGCTGTCAGGCTTCTGTCCTTCAGCCATGGAGTCTGAGACCAGAAGAGCTCGACACCATCTTAGCCTCTCTCTTATTCGTTACTCTGTCCCAGCAGAACGGTAAACTAGCAAAGCCACTGTAGGTTGGGCTCACTGTTTACACCCAATCGACGCCGCCTATTTTGTGAGTTTTGTTGGTTTTTTTCTTTCCTACCCCCCTCTACAACCTGGAACAGGGATGGCCTGTTGAAGGTAGGACTCACTTGCCTCTCTGATGGACCTGCACAATTCCTGCAGCGATTCTCTTCTCAAGGAGGGTTTTTTATTTATTTTTTTTAACACTTGCCCCTTCTGACCTTTCCCTCCCCCTCCCCCTTCCTCTTTTTTTTTTTTTTTTTTTTTCTTTTCTTTTTTCTACCCTCTCTCTTTTCTTTTCCTGTTGAAGGGTAATATTTAGAGGGGGAAAAAATAGAAAAGAGGAGATTCTTCACCCAGCGGGTCCTGAGGGATTGACCTTACTTCAGATCTTTCCATTCCCACCAACGAACGCCATGTCATCCACCTCCCCCCTCCTCCCTTTTTCCTTTTTCTTAATTCTTTCTATTTTTTTTTTCCAACCATTTCTTTTCCCCCTCTTCTCTCTTTTTCTCTATTTTGCTATTTTATTTTTACTATTTGTCGTCCGTTGAGCTACTTGTAGTCAACTAACCGAGACTGTTGCCTAATCGGTTATGCTATCATCAAATCCCTATGAAAAGTGGGCTGTGGAATTAATCCTAGACCAACCAAATTAATTTAAAAAAAGAAAAGAAAAGCGGATTCCCACACTTTTTTTTTTCTTCATCTAAGATCATTAGACTAGATGGGTCGAGACTCGGTAGGCTAAGGGGAGGAGATAGTGATTTAATTTAGTTGATGGAGAAAGAGAACATGGGACTAAAGGAAGAACATCCCACAGCAGCTCCACAAAGACCTGTAATAATATGTCATGCTAATGTGAAGATGTCGTTTTTGGCTGTTAAACTTGACAAGGTAGTTTATTAACACCAACAGCTAGCTACCGAAGCTCAATTGATGACTGGGTGCCGTCCGACGTTCCCGCCAGCGGCCGACTTGGAACCTTGCAATGCTTCGTTACGGTCGACCCGCCTCGCAGCCATGGAACCACCTATCATACCATGAAACAACCGAATCTCAATTATGCAGTGGCAGGGCTGCATGCGGCGCGCGCGTGTGTGTAATACATATCCTCTGTACAGTCTTTTCTTTTCTCCCCTGCCTATTGTTTGTTGTGGTGTGGTTCACGAAATTAGCTATATTATGGTGTTGGGGTCTGAGGTGGGGGAAAAATAAGATGATCACCCAATTTTGATGTCGGATGTGATTATTTTGGATTAAAGAATTGGGAAGAGGGGAACGATGAAAAGGCGGGAGAGTGGGTCTGCTTAGAGTCAAACAAAAAGAAGAAGAATAATAATGTAATAATGTTTAGTGGAGTTGATAACATTCTCCCCCGAGGAATGAATGCGAGTGGAAGGGAAAAGACACCCTTGCGGCCCTGAATCTTCTTCAGCACTCGTAACTTAGGTATACATACCTGCCATGTAGGTACTACCGACTACCTACGAGGTCCCTGACCACTCCTACCTCACAATGATGCTTGAACATGCCAATCATATGAGACGCATATTGGTTGGCATTGCAGCGATTGATGATTGATCTGAGCGAGTTGCCCACTCACAAGTATTTGTAATTCCGACGAGGCAAAGAAAGGGAAGGGACGTGGTCCGTCTTTGAAGTACCTTAGTATTATCAAATCTAGAGTTCAAAGCTTGGATCGCCGATGATTTCACTACTTAATTCACATTTAAACATCCGTCTCTCTTCTGGTTTGATTTTATTTGATTTATATATTCCTTGATATTATTGGCTGTATCCCAAAGAAGAAAAAAAAAATAAATAAAAAAGAAGAAGAGAGAGAGAGACTAAAAACCTAGTTGAATTTGTTCTTTTTGGCCCCTTTCCAAGTCCACACCCCCCACCCCTTCCTCTTTCTCCCTTTTTCCCCTCGCGTAGATAATGGTCTTCTACCCGTCATCATCAATCAAAGGGTAATGATTATTAAGAGGAAGAAAAGAGTAGTGTTAGACGAAACTGACTCCCTATTTGGAGTGTCTTCCAAAAGGAAGGGGGGAGGGTGGGTGGGTTTCAATTCCGGTTGCTTTCTCTAGAGCTTTCAAGTCCATTGTACTGTTTACAGCCTAATTGCATCTATGCATTGATCTATTTCTCTTCTTAATTGAGCCTCGTTGAATTCAGTCTACTACGACTACAAACACTACTACTATTACTTCCTTATCCTTGCTCGCATGGTGCATAAACTAGACTTCTTTGATTCAAGTGGCTCAAATTAAAACGAAACCGCGGGAGACAAAAAAGTGAAAGAAAGGTGCCTTCTTTTTAAAAAAAAATAAATAAATAAATAAAATAAAATAAATAGAAAAGAAGGGAAAAGAAAAAAAAAAAAAAAAAATTAATGTCAACCCCCCAAAAAGTAAAAGAAAAATACAAAAAATACGGGATCTTCTGGAAAATTGAAACTAAATAAATTACCCGATCCAACGGTGACCCAAGAGTCAAATCCAAATCTTTTATTTTATTATATTTTTTATTGTTTACTTATTTATTTATTATTATTATTATTATTATTTATTTTATTTGGTTTTATTACTGCAAGCTGTCTACCAACGTGACCCTTTCGTATCGGTTGAGAGATCTCCACTTGGCTCTTCTACTACTGCTTGTTTAACGTCTGAATATCCTTCTCGTGGAAAAAGTGGCGAATCTTTCTGTTGTTTTTGAACCTTCGAGACGGCATCCTTGCATATAAGTCAAAGTCCCCAAGACTCTGAATCTACCTTTCTTAGTAAATTACTTACTATTTTTATTGTTCTTTTATTCCATTCTTTACTCCTCCCACCCCCTCTCCTCCCTCATTCTCATTTCCCATCACCTTCCTAGTATATCATCATCGTCATCTGTCATCAAAGGATATAGGGTATGGTGTTGGCTTAATTCAAAAACTGAATCATAAATAATATTATTATTATCAACATCGTTATTATCATCATCACCAGCAACAGCAACAGCAACACTAACAACCCTAATAATAACACCATAAACCTGGACCATCTTTCTCCTCTTTCTAAACTACACTATTCCATCTTTTGATTGCCGCAGCCATTTCGCATTAGCTCCAAGGACATCCTACCCGCCGTAGAAACGACTCTCCCCACGATCAGACAGGGGGCGCAGTCACAATCGGCTTCTATTACAGGTTAACGAGATCCATGGACTTGGTACGCTGCATGGTTTAAGCACAACTAACGAGACCCTGGTCGGTTATAACCTCATTCTAAAAGATCCAACCGGATGTCGCGTGGGTTGTTGGTGACGGTCTAAGGAGAATTCTCCATCAACTAGTTCGGAGGATTCATTAACACTCATAAATCCTCTTAAGCAAGCGAGAAGGCCGAGAGAGAGACCGAGAGCCGGTTCATTTTCATTCCATTCCAACCTGACTCGAAGCGCGCAGAGTGGCTGAGAAGTACAGTCGATCTCCCCTAAGCCACTCATGATTGTTAAAGCCAGTAGTTCCCATCCAAAAATCTGTGCTTTTTCTTATTCTTCTCTTATTTCTTTTTTCTCTTCTTTTCTTTCCTTTTAGCTTTCCTTCTTTTATTTGATCTTGATTTTATTTATTCTATCCAATCCTCCTCTCCTCCTTCTCTCTTCCTCATTGGGCTAGATTTGTTATTTGCCCCCTCTCAAAATATAAAGAGTGAAGAAAAGACCCGTTCAAGATTCCCTTCCCTCTATTATTATTGTTGTTATTATATTACTATTATTACCTATCACTCCATTCCGGCTCTACACTCACATCAACTAAAATCCCGTCTTGATTTCTCCTCGCCTACTGAAAGAGATATCCTTCCAACCTTCAGAAACATTCGTCCTCCTCACTGTACCATTTTTTTTTGGTTCAAGCCCATCTCACTCAGCCCAAAATGGAGCCACTTCATGAATCGACCCGGACCAACTACATGGCTTCTCCTCGCCCTAGCCGTATGGCAATCGATTCTTTGTTAAATCCACCAGCAGAAGTCGAAAAGCCCACTACTCAGATTCACTATGGTCACCCAACCCCTCAATACTCGCCTCTCTACCCGCCCAGCCCCAATCACCACTACTACTACTATTCTGAGGATCGCCACCCTTATGCAGACAACGTAGGAGCGTCCCATGATCAGGCATATTTGCCATATCGGCCGCGCTCAGCAGAGTCATCCCCAGGCGCCTACTCCCGGGATCGATACGACTCTGTTTCTAGCAGCTCCAGCAATGCTCCCGAGCGACGACGGCCCCCAAGGCCTAAGTACGAAGAGGAAGAGATGTTTTTCATCTGGTACCACCGCGTCGACCTTTGTCAGGAGTGGAAGGAGGTGCGAGAAAGTTTCAACCGCCAATTCCCTAGCCGCCAACGACGCGGATTCCAAGGAATTCAGTGCAAATTTTACCGCTTTATCAAAGAAAAGAAGTGTCCAACACTTCGAGAGCAGCGTCGCATGCGAGATGGTGAATTCCTTCGTGAGGGTTCGGGCCTAGTGGACTCAGCATCTCCACGGTTTGGTGTGGTAGAATGGATGGGGGTGTGGTATCCATGGATGCGTGAGAACAAGGAACAAGTCATGGCCCAACGGATACCACGATAAAATGGGGAAAAGCTCTTTTTTTTTAAAAACTTCTTCTTCCTTGCCTTTATCACCTCTTACTCCTTCACCTTTACAATATCTCACTTCTTCCTTCCGACACCAAAATTCCTTCCTCCTCTTCTCACGGCCGTCTAGCAAGATACCTTTTTCTGTTTTCTTTTATTCATCCGGATTTCTTCTCCTTTCTTCTCTCTTTTTCTTTTTTTTTTCGCCCTACACTTCAACTTTTGTCTATATTTATTTAGGAAATTTTCTCTGGAAACCTTTTTTCTTTGTTTTACATCGATGTTTCCCCCTTATTGGGGCATGTTACCATTGGGAGGCATTTTGAGATCTTAGCAAGCATTACAATCAATTATACCAATCCTGGAGGATTGAGGACTATTTACTATCCATCTTACTTTATATTACGTATGTTATTTGATCTCCTCTGTGTGCAGTAAAATACCATACAATTGTGACACCTAGTATGCGCTCCTACTTAGCTGGAAGCGGGTTTCACCGGTTCAGGTATATATACGCTGGAATAAGCAAATGAGTATATGATATATTATCCAAATACCTTCCGAGCCGATGGTGAATATCTAAAATAGGGGTTTGTCTGACCTAAGGTATGTACAATTGTTTGAAAATGGAAATGCATTGAAGCTGAAGTCACAGTCACATCCTCAACCTTTTGGGGAGAGTAGACTACCCAGCACAGCACAGCAAGCATGAGCATGGATTTCAATTGTCAAGTCAAGCGGGAAAGAAAAAAAAAAAGCAAAAAAGAAAAAAGAAAAACACAGGTGAGAATGTATGTATAGTACATGCTAACTTAGGAAGGCAGATGTAGTAGTTAAGTTAGTTGGTCAAATAATTAATTACATAAGCCCTAAGTACTTCCTCCATCTTTCTCTCTCTCTCTCACATACACATATTCTCTCTCTGACTTATATCCCTGACGGTCTGTTTGGTTGTCTCTTTCTTACTCAACCCCCCCCCCCCCCCCCCAACCTGAAACCAAAAGTGCTGCAGAACCCGCCGATCAAAGGATTTGAATCCCAACTCATATTTTTACTTTTGGTACTCTAGATTACCAGATTACATTTACATTCATTTTTTTGGTTGTTTTGAAAAATGGGATAACCAAGACAGCGTTTATTGCTCTTTTCTTTTTCCTCTTTTTTTTTTTTTTTTTAAGAGGATGATGACAATGATGTATTTTTTTGCATAAATTATTCTAATAAAGTTGTAGTAGGAAAATGATAACATATTTTTTATACATTCAAAGTCAATTTGAATATGGATAAAGATCTGTGTGAACAATTTGATGTATATACCATATATACATACCTCTTATATACTATCTACTATCTACCTATTTTAGTAGGTATTAAGTGGCTATGTGTATATATATATATCAAATCTTTACATCTTATCATCCACAGTCAGAAAAGGGCTCCGCTTTCTTTCTAGGTTCTTTCCCTCCCTTGCAGTTCATCTATCTATTCGGTACAGGATTATCATTCGAGTCTAATTGATGGAAATATATACTATACCTAGATTAAATTTTTCTTGCGTAACTAACTAGGTAGTTAGATAAGTAGTTGACTATAAGTCAGCACCTAGGTAAGCATTATAATGATTATTATTATATATACTAAATATTTAATCTAACCTAGTGGTTAATCCCTGCTATATAACCCACTATAATAATAATGTAGGCATTACCCAGACAGGAATGATATAACAATGACGCATGACCATGGACTAGGCAGGCACAAAATAATTAATTGTTCAACACCTACTTCCTTACTACACCTACTTCAAGTTACGTACCTAGGTACGTAGGTTAGGTAGATACGTATGTATGTACAATACATTTTATACCACCACATACATACACACATGCATACATTGATTTAGTTTTGGTTTGGGCTGTCCGCCTCGGCCTCGGTATGGATACCTATCTAGGTAATAAAATGTATGGAATATGTACATATGTATGTATGTGTGTGTTTGTGTGTGTGTGTGTGTGTGTGTGTGTGTGTGTGTGTGTGTGTGTGGCTCTTAGAATTAATCAGCATTAGCATTACATACAATTATCATTAATATAATTAACTATCTATAAGTGTTTTTGATTACAATTTTTTTTTTAAACTTTACGGACGAATGGAGATCCTCTTACTCGTTCCTTTTTTTTTTTTTTTTTTTTTTTTTTTTTTTTTTTTTCCCTGTTTCATATGTTGACTGGAGAAAAATTAATAATTAAGTAAAATCATGTTCAAGCGACAATGCCGGATGTTCTACCCCGCTACAGCAGTATCATTCCTATTTATCATAAATATTAATTGTCATTTTTAATGTTGCTGGTGTTGTTCTAGATTGAAAGGAGATGAAAATAAAATAAGAAAGAAAAGATCATCTAATATCATGCTGTCATCTGTTGTTATGTGGATATTGGGGGGGGTTTAATGCTTTTTTTCTCCATTTGATTCGATTAGTATTATTATACTTTTTGAATATTGGCAGGCAAGCAGACTGCAAATAGCTAGATGCTGGATGTATGTATTTATTGATGGAATAACATTTATTACCTACCTGTGTGTGGACAGGTTTATTAATCACCCATCCATATTCCCACCTAATGGAATCTCGGTGAGCTTGATCTTCAGTGTACATATGTACTTACGGGAATTGCACAGCAAGGTTGGTACTAAGTAGTTAGAATAGATAGGTAGGTCATGTAAAGTACATACATGCATTGGTTGAATAGTCTTCTAACCAGTCAATTTGATTTAGGACCATGTTTGAGATCGGACTAAGACTCGGCCGTGAGTCTTTTTCTTTTTCTTTTTTTTGCTTTTTATAGCTTCTAATCCCTCCCCCCCTCTCCTTGCTGCAATATAATTCTGCAGGTTTTTAATGCACAGATGTTGCGGTGAATAAAAAGGAAAGCAAAAAAAGGAAGGAAAGAAGAAAGGAGAAGAGAAAGAAAAAGAGAGAAAAAAAAAAAAAGAGAAGGAAGAAAAGAAAAGAATCGAAAGAAATAAGGAAAGAAGAGCAAGAGGGGAGAGAGAGAGAGAGGAAGGGAAAGAAAAAGGAATTTTTGTTAATGGATTTTGCAGAGTAGAGGAGAACACAGCATGAGGAAAATATAACTATATGCCCTGCCCTTTCTCCCTCTCCCTTCCCCATAAATCGCAGTTAGAATTGTGCAAGTGTCCCTTGATAGGGTTGGATCAATGTTCCATCTAAAAATTACTGGTAATTTCCACCAAAAACAAAAAAAAAAAAAAGAAAAAAGAAAGGATTCTGCAGAATATGCACCTACCCGGGTCACTCGCCTGTCTTCTACCAACTTTCCTCATCAGAATCCACGTGCGACCGGGTCCCAAGTCTGTTTCCAAACATGCCAGTATCTGCCCCCTCACTGCCAGAGTCCTCCCAGTCAAATTCCTCTTCGTCAGACCCGCCATTTCGTCGATACTTTCTGTAGATCGCTGTGGGATCATCCTCCTCATCGTCCCAGGACAACTCCTCATCTGGGTAGTCATTTGCGGGATTATTTTCGGCTAGACGGCAGTTTTCCATTAGCTTGGCTGCTTGCTTACGTTTGCTGGCTCTTCCAGCCCCTGTCCTTCTATTGCGTTTGGTGTTGGTGATAAGGGGGGAGGTTGGGAACTGCTGCAGCAGAAGGGAGAAATGTAGTATATCGAATTGCAACTTACCATTAGAGTCTCCATCTTCGCTATCCCACTGGTCTTCATCTTCTTCTTGCTCTGCAAAATCTTCCCAATACACCTCATCCTCAGACGTAATAACAATAACTCCAACGTCTTGGCGGTTGCTGTCGATTCCATACTGCCGCAGCCACGCGTCGTGGTCTAATTCTAGATTTGCAACGGGGTCTGTCAGGAGCCCTTTAGCCGGCAGAGGACGACGGATGTACGTGTCGTAAACATACTCCCCATCGCTCTCATCGTCCCCCTGCTCCGCTGCCGTGGCAGCCTTAACAGGGTTGTCTCCCTGCGTAATTTCTGTAACTGCGAGTGTGGGCGCTCGGTGTTTATTCGGTGTACGTGGTGGATATTTCAATGGAGGCTTGGGCATCACCGGTTGAGTTATTGCAATAGGTTGTGGGTATTGCTGGGTCTCCATTGGCAGCACTTCCATTTCCCTATCAAGCTCCAGCGCAACCTTCTCAAGTTCGCGCGCCAACCGTTCTGATTCGTCTTCCCAGTTACTTTGACGGGCTTGGGCCCCTTTCTCGAGTACTTGTGTTATATGCTCCTTCGCTGCAGAAATTGCCTCCTGACGCTCTTCACGCCATTTTCTTTCCGCTTGATTCACCACTGGCCGTTTCCGTGGACGAACTGGCATCGGACCCGGAGCTACTGAACTTTCACGAGATCCAGCGGCACTTGCGACCATTGAGGCTTGCCTCGAGTGTGGCTCACGCCGTAACTTCTCAACCAAAACCGCGACTGCACCGTCCCCCTTGCGTTTTTGGACACCCCCACCAGTACTTCGAAGGGAGTTCATTGGTGTACTTGATCTGGATATTTGGAACCGACGCACGGAGGACACACGTCCAGGCGAGGAGGGGACAGGGCTCCCACGCTGACTAGGTGCGGGCGATATTGGGCCTGCACCAGAACCGGTTTCGCCGCCATCCAGGGCTGAATCTGGAGCCGTCGGAAAATCCGGCTTTGGTCGGAGTGTAGCTGAGGAATGCAGGGCACTTTTCAACTTCTCCTCAGTCTCCTTCTTAGCAGCAGCAATGCGTCTCTCCTCGCGAAACTCTGCCCCAGGCGATGTAGCTCTCACTAAAGGGACACCACCACTGCTGGTGGACTTGGGGAGATGGATGCTGCTCACAGAGCGTGGACTACGTATGGTCCTCTGGGCGGCTGCGAGAGATGAACTACCTTTCTCATCGTTGCTAGCAATTCCACGAGTTCCTGTGGAAGTGACTGTAATTCTCTGGAAAACAAAATCTGTAAAACGCCGTTTTGTTTGGTGTAACTCAGATTGGATATCTGTATCGCAAATTAGTTGCGGAAAATTGAGTAGCGATCATGAACATATTCTCCCAGAGGCTTTTCCTCGACAACTAGAAAATGCCAGGTGCTTGAGGGTTTCTCGCTATCCAGATAGAATCTGGGGGGGTGCATGTCTCCAAATATTGCCTTACATAAAGTATCTACTGGTTCCTCCTCTCGACGTCGTTTGATATTGATCTGTTCTGGAGGCAAAGACATGGTGAGGATTAAAGAATGGTTAAGAATGATTGGGACCGAAAGATATCGCCCTCTCTCTCCTTTCTCTTTAGTATATTCGCCAAATAGACGGTGATAATGAGGGATGGCGAGCAAACAGGCACGAATGTGAATTGATGGGGATGTTCAACGGTTTCTTCAGCTGTTTCTATATTAGGTCTAGCGTAATCCGTACTTCACGTGATGTCTATTGACTTCCAAATTCGGTTGCCATGACAGTCTTAGCAGGTACTCATGTGAAAAGCTGTTGTTACTATTTTTTACATGACTTCCTAAGGTAGGATAAAATGGCCTTAACACACGTTGCTGGGCTATGGTGGTTTTTAGATCCTTTTCTGCTTCTCTTCTACCTTTCTTCAACAGCCTCAATCACTATCGCTATCCTAACTCAGTTACCTCCAACAGTAATGCGCAAAGGAAACTATATATATGCTTTGGATAAACTCCCCAGAATGGCGGCGACATAAATGCATATTAGGATACTGATACATGACGAATAGACTATGGTGCCTTCGTTTCCATGTTGAGCTAGCTATTTAGGTGCAGGATTGAGAGAGAGAGCGTGTTACATTTCAACGTTTGCCCCAAGAGCTGCCCGTTGCTCTTGAGATATATTCCATTTGGCATAAGGATTTCTATTTAGGCAGTCCTCTATTTAACAGACTCGAGTAAGGAGCTACAATATTGCTAGCTATCCGATGACAATTCACATTTTCCCGCAGAGAACTCGCCCTTCATGAGAATCAAGGCAAGCTAAGTGCTTGAGGAATTGTAGTGCGAGAAATTTCTTTTTCCTTGAGAACGTTTTGTACATCATATTGGACTTGAGGTGTTGCGTTGCCGATAATTCCTAGTGGTGGAGCACAATCACGTGACCAGTTCCAAAAAAGTTTCTTTCTTCCCGAATTTCCTCAACCACAAAACTTGTTGATCTTCAACTCTGTGACACCAGCTCCCTCTTCAAACAGCCCCCCTCCCCTTTTCACTCAATTGGGATTTCTCCCTATGCTGTATCTCAAGAACCTCCCGATATAGTCTGTCTGAAGCATTTCCCCCCTTCTAGCTACGATCAGCATCCCACCTGTCGGGATCAATTGCACAATGCCTCCCCGAATACAAAACCAACTGCTCTCCAATTCCCTTCTTCCATTCCTTTCCGCATCCTCATCAATTTCCTCCACCAGTATCTCTCTCACATCCTCCTCCTCATTACCATCATCATGTGCTTCATCCTCAAAGCTCCCATCCTCCACTTCTTCCCCCACATCCATCCCTTCTAGACTCCAGCGCTCCTGTCGACCATTCTCATCAACTAGTGCTCCACAGACAAAGCTTCGAGGGGATATGTTTACATGGCTGAATAGCGAAGGAGCTTCTCTGAAAAGCCATGTGCCTGGGTCAACCAACTATGTTGGGGATATGAAGCAGCGAAGAAACGCAGATCCAGAATTTGGGGACAGGGGTCCGTCGCGGCCATTCCCACTTAATTCAAACTTCATTAGCGAGAGTATTCTAAGCGAGGAGCTTCGGAATGAGATTTATGATCGAGTGGTGGCGAAGAAGAAGAGCGTCCGAGCTGTCAGTGTCGAGTTGGGTGTTGACATGAGGAGAGTCGCGGCTGTGGTGAGACTGGTTGAATTAGAAAAACGATCGAGACAACAGGTAGGAGTCACTCTTTTTCCTAATCCTCCTTTCCTAAAACATTTGCAATGATGAAACAACATAAAAAAATTCGATTAGTCTTTATGACCCAGTTACACTGGGAATGCGTACAACGCCTTATTATCTGATCATGCAAAAAAAAAAAAAATTTTTTTCCCCCATTTCTTCGAGAGAACTTCTCCAACACCTCTTGATTGCACGTGCTAATTCATAATGCGATGAACAGGGAAAGCCCATGGCATTACCATATGCTCGCGTAGTGCATGAGATGGTCCCAACAACACCACTTTTCGAGGACCCACGTGACCAGCGACAGAATCCTCACGAGTCGATTAATGATCTACCCGCTCACCGGCTCACTGACGCTCAAATCTTTTATCCAGTCTCTGAGTCCCGCCAGTTTACTCGTGCTGATGCTGGCCGCGTATTCTCTGCTGCCCCAGCAAGAGAGCATAAGGTAGTTGCCCAAGAAAAAGCAGATCCCGCCGAGACCGTGCGTCGCATTACACAGAACCCATCTCGCATCGAGACTGTTGGAAAGGGGGGGGATGAGCAGGCTGTTCTTCAGGCTGCCGACGTACGTATTCCGCACCCACATCTGGTTGCACACGAGCGCCAGCGTTTAGCCAACCCGGGCGAATGGCGCGAGACGCGTAAGCGTTATGAAGAACGCCTCAAGCAGGAGGAGGCTGCTGAACAGGAGCGCAAACGTCTCGCGAAGGAACGCCGCGATCGTCAGGTGACGCGCGTCCAGCCCGAATCGTCCCGCTTCGAGTTCCGTATCAAGGACGTTGTTGTGAGCAAAGAGACTACTGGTAGTGATGGACGTGGTTCCCAGGCCCCTGGTCGGAGGTATGGTGTTCCCAGCTATGACCGTAAGAAGGGACAGGTTAAGATCCCTACTCGGGTGGAGGTTTAGTGTAAGACTTTTCGGAGACGAGAGATGTATTTGTATGCTACTTCGCTTTGGTTACCACTTGTACAAATATATACATGCATTCGAGGATTGTATTTTAATTAAGGCCACCTTTTTTCTCACTATTGTTCTCCTCATTTTTATCTTTTTTATACCATTTCATTTCTCATTTAGCATCACGTCCCTACCGTCATTCATATAATACAAAACGGTGCGTCAATCCTAAATAGCTATGGGAGATTCCAAGTTTGTTTTCTAAATGCCCTCCTAAGTCTAAATACTCATTTCCTTCCCAGTATATAAATAATATATAGTCCATCTAAGAAGGCATACCTACCTACGTATCTTACGAGCAAAATCCTCTCTATACAAACAGTCAAATTGATATCTAAGCAGGTAAGGTGGTAGGTAGGTACCTAGGGATCTAGATTAGGTATGAATGTACTACTGTACAGTTTACATATCAATGGGGTCAATTTAATATTTAATAATGATCAATAGGTTGTACCTAGGGACTGAGTGAGCAAGAGTGTGAGAACTGGGGAAGATTATAGTATCTTCTTAATTATTTTAGATGATGACCTTATTGACGAACATTGAATTAATGTTAAGTAGAGACGGATTAGAGACAGACACCAAGAGAGATTTATAATGGATTTTAATGGCAATAGCCTTGGAAATTTAATTAGTTAGCTTTCTTTACATGCATTTTTTTAACGATGAATGATTTATTTTTATTTTTTCTTAAACTTTTTCTTCCATACTTTTATAATATATTATTATACGTTTTTTTTATGAAGATAACATTTCATTCATCTGGGTGAGAGTATCACCAAGGGTTGCTAGGTAGGTTATATATAATATACCCTAACATAGCAAAGAATAAAATGAAAAAAATGAAAATGTTGGTGACGAATTGGGTATCTACCAAAGAAAAAAAGTAATGAAGAGAAACAACCATGAAGAACACAAGGGAAATGGCGAAATTCAATAATAAACAAGGTGCAACAGTATAAGTGGCACAAATAAGTAGAATCCGTGATAATACGCCAAACAAGGCTAAACCTAAGGTTCAGCTTAGGTTCAGTTTAGAAACTGTCTTTTATTGCTAGCTCCTCGACGTGTAATGAGGCAGGGGAATCAGATCCATCGCCACTGGCGGTGCCAGAGGAATCTTCAATTATAAGGTTGTTTCGCTTCAGGTTGTGAGGAGCTTTTCCCTCCCACTTCTTTGATGCCGTAGCTGGGGAAGAGGAAGAAGCGAAGAAGGAAGGGGCGCCTCTCCGGATTACTCCGCCAGTTTGGGATCCCCTTTGCATAGGACTAACATATCCTAAGGTGGGGGAGGAAGATGAGTGGGCGTCATCTGCGAATCCACGCCACTTGCGCCAGCCCTCAAAGTCAATGAGGGCTTGCATGCAGCCCCATTCCGTTACCTTTTGCTCTAACCATTCGAACCGAACGGGCTGTATTAAGTTAGTCACAGGTGTAAGAATAGAATGAACGAAGGAAAAACTAGACATACTTTGGTCAAAAAGTCATTGCAGCCAGCTGCTAGGGCTTCGTGACGATCACTTTGCAAGCTGCTAGCAGTCAAAGCAACAATGATGACGGGACTTTTAAATAATGACAAATCATGTAAGGTGTCTTCCTCTGTCACAGGATCTGGAGTACTGGCATTTGCATTTGAAGCACTTGCTCGTCCAGATTCCTTTTTGGGAAAAACTCCAATTCCATTCAACCGTTCCAGCCGTCTGATCTCCTTGGTAGCATCGAGCCCATTCATAACGGGCAACTGAATATCCATCAACACAAGATGGAAACCTCCTTCACGCCATTTTTTCACGGCCTCTGCGCCATTACCGGCACATTTCCATCGTACGCTCAGCTTTTTCATAAAAGCTTCGAGCAGCCTCTGGTTGATGTTGTTGTCTTCAACAATGAGAACATTGATTGGCGGCACCGTGCCCTCAATGAGGCCACTAAATGCGCCGCTTAATGCTGGTGTACGATTACTTTTCTTCGGCTTTCCCACGGGTCGAGGACGAGGTGAGGCACCCCGCGCAGGAGGGGTAAGGGATTTTGTTTGAGGTGATTCTGGAGGGGGTCCGGGAGGCGTGGGAACTGATGGTGAAGCTTGAGTGGATACGTTGTTTGGGACAGTCGTGACATCTACTTTAAAATAGGTGTGTCAATGAAGATGAAAGAACAAACTTCTTGACCTTAGAATATAGGGGGGGGGAAAGAAGAAAATAAAAATGAGATATTGAATACCTTTAGCGCTTGGGGGTTGCCCAAGAATTGTTGGAGAGTTAGTAGTGTGGCGAGTAAGAGGAGGTCGACGAGCATGTCGGGTGCCACGATTTCCCGGGGAAGGTAAAGTAGGGGCCACTCCGGTTGTGAGGATAGAGATTGATGGGGCTGGGTGAGCGTTGACGCTACCAGAAGAGTTTGACGGATGGGTGGGCGGGGTCGGGACATTTGGATTTACAGGCATGAGGGGGAAATAATCCCCATGTTCGCCTGGTTCGGACTGGTGGTTGTAATATACATGATGGCGTGGCGATGGTTTGGGTGTTCGACGCGGTGGAATCTCAATGATAAGGGCTTCTTCAATTGCTTGGCCGCCGGGATAGTACGAATCTACAACGGCAAGCAAAGGCTCCTCGGGGCTCAAGATACGGTCTGGAGTGGTCTGTCGGGACAAGCCCTCCCGGGTCGCTATGCGAATAATGAGGTCGGGGGAATCAAATGTTCTTCCAAGGGAATTCGCGTATTTGAGAACAACCTGATCGCGCAATTCATCCACCAGAGCGTCGTCCGACGTAGGGACCAAAGTGGCTGACCCGCCGGGTCGCTTGACCCAGATTTTGCGTGGACCCATCCCGGGGCTCCCTGTCACGAAGCGGCTGTTGATTGGGCCGTCGTTTTCGGCGAATGATCCTGTGTCCAGGAGGGTGCTGACCAGATGTTGATGGGACGCGGGGAGGAGGGACTGACGGCGACTGCTCAAACTGGGACGCTTGGAGAAGGACGTTGGAGGAGGGAAGAAGGATTGGTAACTCTGGCCACCAGAGGGCTTCTCAGCAACGGCATCCAAAGGTGCAGTTAACGGGGGTTCAGGTGAGGCAGAGGATGGGCCGTCTTGCCCTAGAGTGTAGGTTGGTGAGAAGGGACTACCAGTCACAGGCGTAGGAGCTGGGCGATCAAATCTCGACGTGGGAGGCGTCAGTGGGAGTGAAGGAGTGAGATCGTAGCTGGAACGTCCTGTCGGGGGGGTTGGAAAACTGAGGAACTCGGGAGGTAAGCTTCTGCGGTTGGTGGAGGTTGTATTTCGAGGGTCACGAGAGCGATGTTGTATTGTGGGGGGTTGTTTGGTAGTAGTATGAGAAGTTGAGTTCTGGTCCACGGAATCGTAAATCCGACGACTGCTGTGGTGGTGGTGATGTTGCTGTTGCTGCTGCTGGTGCTGATTGGGGCGGGAGGAAGATCCAGATGGACTCTCCTCAGGGACGCGGCCCCGGATCGAACTCTTTGCACTATCACCTATCTCGTCTGGAGGAGACAAGGAATCAGCGAGGGAAGGAAATGAAGGACCGTTGGGGGAGGCGAGCAGCGGCGGAGGAGAAGAGTGGGAAGTTAGAGTGTTGGGGCTGGTGGAGGAAGTGAAGTTTGGATCAACCGTCGGGATCTCCGCCGCCGTCTTTCCGTGGTAGCTGTTGCGGTAGCTGCTGTTTTTGAGGATGGGGGGTTTGAGGTCGTGAGCACTTGCGGAGGATATATTGGCAGTATTGGTGACAGCTGTTTTGTTTGGGCTTGAAGTCGATCGTCGTAGTAGCTTGGTCTTCAGCCTCGACCACCGACGATCAGACATGGTGGACATGAAATAAACCACAACACAGGAGATAATAAGGAGGACAACCAGACACTGGAGAACCATTAATACCAATACTGTTGGATGTATCAAGTTCTTGACCTTCGAAATATGAGGGGAAATTGGATTACGCCACCAAATTGCTAAGAATTAACGGAACAAGACATCTAACCAGAACAAAGGGAATGGTACAGGAGTGAGTGCTGGGGGTTGCATTGTTCGTGGACTCAGATGACATCCAGACAGACACCCACAGACGACGCACTATGGTAGTAGGAAAGAGTGACGGGAAATGGGAAACATTGAACAAAGCCTCATTATGGTCAATATGTGTAAAAATCAAAATAAAAAAAGGAAAAGGGAAAAAAAGAAAAGAAAAGAAAACAAAAAAAAAAAAAAAATAGAGGAAAAAAGAAACTGAAAATCAACAACGACAAATCAAGTATTACAGTTCAAGAAATAAACAAGAGAAAGAAAAGAAAAGAGGGGGAGGAGCTTCACAAGGCAACTGAACTAGGTAATCGGATGATAATAAGAACTAGTTAACCATCCAAGTGGTGAGTAAAGTTCGGTCGGGGGGGAGAGATAGTAATATTAACAGGGACTAATAATAATAATAATAACAACTAGTAGTTATCAGGGAAGATATCTAGCTACACTCGGCGTAAAATTAATGTGAGAGCCGTGCAATTGAGTATAATAATGATGAGATGCAGAGCCTTCTCGATGCGACCGATCGGATAGATAAGAACTTCATGGTCTGATCTTGTTTGATCATAAACTAGAGCCTTTAATCGTCAACAATTACCACCTAAGTAACCAGGTGGTGATGGTAGGCGCCGCCCACCA
Source organism: Aspergillus sparsus (assembly GCA_027569235.1). Lineage (NCBI taxonomy): Eukaryota > Fungi > Ascomycota > Eurotiomycetes > Eurotiales > Aspergillaceae > Aspergillus > Aspergillus sparsus. The sequence goes on from JAPDES010000083.1 coordinate 22,661, forward strand.
TTATTATGGAATCTTTCATTAACTTCCTACTTCTCCTCGCCTCTAGAAGTTCATACGGGTATCGGAGGCAGAAGAAAAAGCGCGATGCAACAAGCACCACCGCCATAAACCCAATCAACTAAAGTGATCAGCAAACAATAAGAAGTAAAAAAGATGAAACGGCTGTTGGTTGTCACTATGCGTTAGCTTCTCCTTCTGCCAACTTTTCCTGCATGTTGTGGAGGCTGATCATTCGACCGTTGTCCCCTTGTTATTTTCTTCTTCTTCTTCTACTGCTGCTGGATCTTGTCTTGCTTTTCTTGGAGAAATTTTCCACAAAAATAAATGAATAAATAAAAATTCAAAAGACATATCATATCGCTTGTAAAAGGCATAGGTTCTAAATTTATATTCTGCATGTATGTATGTATATATGTACTGATTGTATTTCACCCCATCAGCTCCGCTCTTCTCGTCCACCACTTTCGATATCGCGCGGATGAACTGCCTGACTTTCCTTTTCCGTCTCACCTGCCTCGGTAGTACCACCATCAACATTACCATTATTCTTCTCCTCCAGCAGCTCGTCAATACTTCTCCCTGTCGTTTTGGCTTCTTTCCGTAGCTTTCGGTATCGAAAACGCCAAACCAGATGACTCATAAATATTCCGGCTTCTAAGAGAATCCTGTTGCGGTTGTTCATAAGTATAACCCTCATCTCAGGAATTCGGATAGACATCATCCAACTTACACCAGAATATACATGACCCCTCCAAGAATATCGAACGTGCCTTGTGCAGCTTGAGATATGTTAGGATTCCCTTCCACCCCCAACAATGATTTAGACAACTAACCTAATGCGAAGAGTGAAAAGAGACCTCCCATGGTATCTGTCCCGAGGAACAACCAATCTAATTAAAGGAAAAAAAAGGCGGGGAGGGTTAGTGAAAAAGAAACAAAAATAAAGGAGAAATAAAGGCAACATACTAAACCCAATTACCCGTCCATCTCTCTTCCACAGTTCAAAATACGGCGGAATGAGCCCAGCAGTTAGGAATATAGCTGCAAACACACCGACCAGTAGATCGGGCCAAGTGATGCCCTTATTGTACGGGATCTATACCGCCAAAATGGAGTTAGTCACACCGGAGCAGTCAATCTGTTATATAACAGGTCTCAATTCTAACCCTCAGAGTGAGTATCAGCATCGCCTCTACGCCTCCAAATAAAGCGGCCACGCCGAGCGTGATCCCTGTCGTTTTAAGTAGAGAGTAATTACTAGAATTGAACAAGAACGAGAACATATTAGACCACAAACACCACACCAGAACGGACCGACACTGGGTAGGTCGGTGGGCATTGGATGGACACACATACTGGTTGTAATATAAAATTTGACCCCAGGTCACCAATGAAAAGAACCCAAAGATCTGTGGTTGGATTTGTAGAGGTATATTCACTTGCTGATCTCCCAAAAGAAGAATGACTGATTAATCCCAATGATAGATAGATAAAAAGGCATTTTCGCAATGACAGGGCCCAACATACCTGAAGGATCAGATATGCTCCCATGGGAACAGCACCTGTATACTTCCATTAGCTCTCAACGAAAAAAAAAGAAAAGGTAAGATAAAGAAAACCTCAATGGATAGTATAAACATGGAAACATACATGCTGCCCAAAGAAGCATCATTACCAGTGGTAATCCCTCCGTGTCTTTTCGTTTCCAATTGTGCCAGATCTGGGGGATGAGTTGAATACACCATAGTACTGTACCAATTGTGCCCAGCACATTGGAGGCGACGGTGATATTTCCATCCGTTCCTTCGGCCATCTCTCTTTCTCTCTCTTTCTTCCTCACAATGGTCTTCTCCTTCTTCTTAGGTAGTATCGTCCGGCGGGAACAAGATTCTCTCGGCGGATCTTCCTGACGCCAAAGCGATAATGGCAATTTTACTCCAAAGTTCCTGGGATTATTAAGGAAAGAGGAATAAAAAAAGAGTTGAGGGTTTCCGATATATCCTCTCCGAATATATATATATATATAAAAGGCGATATAAAAAATCAAATAAGACAAAAATAAATAATTATAAGTGATGAAATTATAATCCTAGCTTTCCAAACCCTGAAGCTGAGAAGAAATCAAGGGTGGAGAGTTAGAAAAAAAAAAAAAAAGTTCTAGTACAGATGGTAGCTAGTAGGTCTAAGATACCTAGCCAGTTCACTTACACCCGATCCTTAAACATAAAAAACCGAATATTGGAACATAGGAAAAAAAAAACCAAAAAAAAAGATGGGGTTTAACTGTTCATATAAGGCAGCGCCTACTTACTATAGATTATCAATTATCATTAAGGGGAATTTTTTTTTTTTTTTTGAAAAAAGGGAAAAAGGTTACATAGTCATCTTGATGCACTTTTCAGTTCTCTTTCTTCCCCAGGACGGCCCCATTTAAATTCGGTGGAGATTCTTTCTCTCATTGGAAGATAGGCACCTTAGGTGACTCGGACTATCAACTTGAAGTTAACTAACTAATACTTGTTCTTACCTACTGCACTGGGACTCGGGAATGTCTTTGACCTGCCCTTTTGAGCTTGGAGCTTGCTTTCGAACTAAGACTAGACAGGTAAACCAGTGGAGATGACAAAACAGTGGAAAGCCTCTGAGGGTAGTGGTAAGTGAAATAATAATGCAGGATGCATGCCTAGTTAAGCAAAGGTTCTATAGCCCCTCCACCGCCCTCTGCAGATATAATCTACTCAACATCTGTCCAGCTACCTAGCAAAATAACTCCCGGACTATCTAGTGCCTATTAAGATAAGGTAGTGAAGTTGCAACCGTGAGGCATTTTTTGGCCGCTTCAGTAGGGGACTTCGAATGTGGGCTAAACGAATGAGTACTTATCTCCGTGTCCGATGAGAAATTTTGATGTGAAAGAGAGAAAGAATGAAAGATGGTGGACAGAGAGCCTACCCAGATACCCTAAAATCAAGTTTCATGCGCATCAAGTCAACTGTCATTCGCTGCCACGTGAGCCACGTGAACGGCATCGGAGATTTAATAATTCAGCACCTCAGCACAACGGTCTGGACCCACGCCAGTCTTGATTCCTCGATACCTATCATATTGCCTTGGATTTTACGTTTCCCGACACTATTCACCCAGATCTCTGCCCAACGGTCGATCTGGAACTAGATGTGTATCGGGGTAATACGTTCTAACAAGAAATCGGAGAACATTGACAATTAATTTCGATATACACAGATGACAAAATCCAGTGCCACAACAGTGGGTACAGGAAAGAAAAAAAAAAGAAACCACAATCATGTGCCCTACTCAAAACAATAATAACCATTGAGGGGACTGAAATAGTAGCCTTTCCTACCTAGAAATGACATATAAACAATGTTAAAGACACAGGTGTTGATAGGACCAGCACTTCCAGAGAACATAAAAAAAGCTAGGGAAGGAAATAAAAAAAAAAAGAGAGAGCGAACAAAACCCAAAACCATGAAGACGTAACGTGATTTCGAAAACCAGACTCGCGCCGAGTGATACAACTCGAAGGGTATCAAAAGAAAAATATTTTTTCCCGCCAAGTGACGAGGACCATGACAGACCAGAAAATCAGAATGAGAAAAAGGAAATCATAATGACCAGTCGTTTTCTAGCTGAATTATAGCAAAATCAGATAGTTTGACGGGGCGATACCAGTTTCTCCACTGGCCTTCCTGGCCTGCCACCATCTGCCACTGACATCAGATACTTCCAGGATTTCGTGTTTGCTGAAACTAATCTCATTTGCGTCTTCTGGGTTGGCATCATAGGAATAGATAGCCTTTGCCTTGTAAGGGTATTCTGTTGGTTGGGGGATCTCCCCGTTCACGTCAGGCGCACTACCGTTAGTGCCCAAGTTATTCGTGGATGGGTTGCCAAAGCGGGCCTGGGAGGGACTACGGGCTTCCGATCCAGGAGCACCTCCAGGGTATCCTGAAACAGGCGAGGAGGTTTCGAAGCCATTCAATTGGGCGGAGGTGTACATCTGAGGTGGTTGACTGGATGTTGTCTCGGGTCGGCCGCCCATGGCCGAGGGGGAATTTCCGTATGAATTGTGTTGTTCCTTGTTGAGTGCGAATGAATCAATGAATCCACGGTGCGAGGCTTGAGGAGTTGATCCGAAGTAAAAGATCCATACGATCTATTAGTGCGGTTAGCGCCTTTTAACCCTTGGAGTCCTAATTTGACACATGTGGCTTACAATCACCATGGACATGAGAATAAAGCCTGCGCCGGCAGCCTGCAACGAGGCCTCTTGGGCGTAGATTAGGTTATTCGCAGAGATGGATGTCATTACGAGAGCGGCAGAGAGATACCCGACGATCTGGTTTGATCAGTATATAATGTGAAGGCAGAGGAATCTACGGCCGACATACCGCTACGCCGTAGACCAGTCCAGTATCGGTGCCAAACACGACTATGAGCCCAGCGATACAACAAAATGTATACGCGATGGACCACCATGAAAAGGTCGGGTAAATGCCCCCTACATCGCCGACAATGGATGCGATAAAGGCAATCAACCAAGCGAGCTAGATGAAGAAGCAATCAGCTACAGATCCATACAATATAACCCAGATGGAGTATTGATGCGTACAGCGGAGATCGAGGAGGTTGCGAGAGCGAAAGGGTCGCCGAGTATATTACTTGCGCGGAATTTCGCCATTTTCCCGATACGTTCTTGATAAGGATGCGGTTTGTGTAGAGAGGGCGAATGAGCCGAGTATGCCACCATGAATAAGGCTCAACAAAGTATGGAGCGGTGAAAGTATATATAAAAACGTCACGATGGGTGGTATACCCTGGGTCCAAACGAGATGCGCGCCCAACCAACACTAGAGTATTCTTTCCGCAGATTTTAATACTTGTTTTGCGCCTACCCAGCTGTGAGGGTTCTCGGAGATTGTAAAGGTTGACACGAAGGAGACCGGTGATGAGTCGAAAATGCTACTGAGCAGTTTAGCCAAATTGAGCGATCGCAAAAGTAGAATGGGAAGGAACATCCCAATCGACCAAGCGATCGGAGGGCATTGGGATAGGTATTGACAACAAGATCATCAATCGACCAGCGCAGATAAACTCCGAAGGGCCAAAGAAGATTTCTAGTTTCAAGGAAGAAAAAAAAAAAAGAAGGGAAGAGAGAAGTCAAGTGTGTGGAAGGTTGGGTGGATAATCATACCTGAGGATGATATAATCCAGTAAATGAGTGTGTGCACAAGTGAGGTTGGTAATAGGAAGGAGGAGCAAATAAGCAATGGTAATAATAATACTAATAATAAGCAGCTGAAAGCCGGGAGCAATATCTTGCGAGACAAGTTGACCGACGGAGGGACTAAAGAATAAATCGCCCAAGAGGTTGGTAGTTGTTTGGGATCCTGTTTTAATGCCCCTTGCAGAGACACAGAACGGGAGAAAAAAAAAATGAACCACAGCGCCAGGCTAGAGGTGAAAAAGATATGAAACGTAGTGGAGAAGAGAAAAAGGAAAGGAAGTCGAATAGAGAAGGGGGGAAAAAAAAGTAGGGTGAAACGAGTGAATCGTCGACGGATGAAGCGAATCCAGCCGATCGGAGTTGAGAAAGAAAATGTAAGAAGGAAAATAGGAAGCCTCGATGAGGGGAACTCTTGGTCGTGAACGAGTTCAGGCCAAACCTAGAAAAGGAGGAAGAAAAGAAGAGAAAGTGAGAGTGAGAGAGTGAGAACAAGAGAGAAAGGGTGGGCGGTGGATAAGATGAGAGGTGGAAAAGGAAAAAGAAAAGCCGACTAGAACAATGGGGAAGATAACAATTAATCTTTTGCCCAGGATTTCTTACCTTCCAATGAGGCTTCGTAAGAGGAACGAATCGTCAAGCCTCAGAGAGACCATTGCTACTTAATAATAATACTAATAGTGTTCTTTTATTATTATTATTACCGTCGACTAAGTTGTACGTAGTAGTAGCTTAGCCGGATGGACCTTGGCAAGTTTCACTTGCAACCCACGGTCTTTTCCGGTGGGTCCCTGCGGGCTGTTTTTTCTGGTTCTTCCCCCCTCTTCTTCGTGATCAAGAAGAAGGAGTTCCGATGGCTCGTTCAGATTCAGCCTTCTTTCAGGTGGGATGGGAGAATGAATAATCACTAAGAAATAATAATAAAATCAGAGTTTGCTGCTATAATTACATCCAGACCCATGGTTCCCTTCCTATGAGACAGTAGTCTAATGTATGAAGAAGATGAAACTGTCGCCTTGGTTCGAGAGCTAATCACAGGGTCTTTCTCTTGATAGATTGAAACAAGGCCATCGAAGCGTTAGAAGAAATCGTCCTCTTTTTGCAGACAAGAGAACTGGGGATAATAATAGTAATCCGTCTGTGTTATTTGTGCTTCTCCTTTACCATGGACATTAAGATTAAACCAGATCGATCATCCATTCAGATGCCAACTGTTCCGACTGGGTCCTGATTTCTCCGCTTTCACTGGACCAACACGCAAACTTGGGGCCTCTTTTCTGTCCTTGTAATTGCGGCTAGTGAGGATGACTGGTGGATCCTTCATTTATTCTGGACCGGAGTCCATTTGACAGCCTGAGGCTGAAATGTGGCTTGATCTCAAGGAAATCTGCAAGAAGGGGGAGAACTGTCCCTTGCCTTGAATAATCATAATAATCATCACAACGCGGTCCTTCGGTACTTTAAGAAAAAAGATTTTCCAAGGAATATGGGGATAAGTCTTGCATCACTCTTCCCCCCAAAATAAAAAAGTGAAAATGAGATTTTCGCTCAGTCGATCACCTCGTTTCCCCTCAGCCAGTCAGCCATCCACCTCGTTCACCCGGCCTATGTAACCTTTCTTTTTTCTCACTCCTGGCTGCCCTCAGGAATAACTCCAATCCTCCCCCACTGCAAGGAACAAACTTGCATCAACTTGATCACCGGCACCTATGATTCTTGAGAGTTTGCCCTTGTCCTTCTGCATGTAGAGTTACAAATATACATTAGGTCCAGTCTGCCTAAGCAGGTACTAGGTAATACTGCTAAAAGGGGTGTATGTATGAGTGCATATGGCGGAATTAAAACGTCTTTTCTTCTTTAATTACATATGTTCCTCTCCCCTCCCCCCAAATTGATCCTCCCACGGCGTGGCTTGTCTTGTCATACCTTCTCTGTACCTACTAATTCATCTTAGTAGGCAGTAGTAGTAGTACACCTTTAAGAATTTAAGAGTTCATAACAACTAGTTACCATAGGTAAGGAGAACTAACGACTTTTCTCTGTTCATTTTCCTTTCTCTTTTCTTTCCCTTTCCTTCTTCTCTCTTTTTTTCTTTTTCGCTTGTCCGTTATTATTATCAAGTAGAAGGTGTAAAATATTTTTTATCTCAGATAATTAAATTGAGGTAGCCATTAATTAATTCATCTATATTCGGCACCGTGGGAACCGAGGATGCGAACCATGATCCGACTCGACCTTGTCTCCACATCTGATGTATACCACAAGTACCTGGTACCTTTTTTTTTTATTTATTATTTTATTTTATTTTTTTTTTTTTTTTTAATTTCCCTCATTTTTTACTTTCCGTGTTTTGTGCATCTACCTACTTAACTCATATACTCAGGTACCCTACCTACCTCCCAACCTGGTAGGTAGGGACTCACGGGTCTGTATGCAATATGCATCGATCCTGATGTAAGGGATGGGAAGTGAACAGGTAGCGTCATGATGATGATGATGTTGATGCAGGCGCCCGGGAGGGAGGGGCGGATTTTTTTGTTGGCGCGCGAGTGGAGTGCAAGTAATAGGTATGTAACTTTTTAGGACTACTAGTGTAGAAGACGTATGTACATAGACGACTATTCGACTGATTTGAGAGCTACATATGGGGGGAGAGAGAGAGAGAGAGAGAGAGAGAGAGAGAGAGATAAAGGGAGTAAAGAATATGATGTTCAATAAGGGGCCGGAAACCCATCACTATTAAGGTCTATCTATCGGAAAGTAGAGTAGGGGTATTCTGTACTTCAAGGTGTGGGTAGTGGTAGTGGTACAGGTAATATTTACCCAGATATCTAGCTAGGTATTTTTTTTTTTGTACTGAGCTTCGAAAGACAAGTTAATAACTTATAATCATTGAAGCTCCTGTAGTTAGAACATAGTTAAATAATAGTTTTTAAGTCTAATCAGCTAGGGTGATGCTTATTTATGAAGTGCAAGTCTATAGACCACATCTTCTCTAAGATGAGCATCATCCACTCGTGGTTAATATTATAATCCAGAAGATGTATCGGTTATTTACACTCGTGTTGCCTTAAATACTGGGTAGTAGATACTTCCCTTAATTAGTTAGTTTAACTATATGATAGCGGATAAGATTAGACCTCTGATGAGCTATGTATTAATATAGTTACATGATTAAATTTATTTTATTTTAATTCTCCACCTTATAGAATAAATACAACCATAGTGTCTTATAACAGATAGGGAAGTCTCTTGTCTTAGCTTGGACCATTCATATATTAAATATCTCTTTAAAACATCCATTAAACTGGGTAAGACTATTAATTATTCAACATAGTCTATTCACGCTATGAAGTAAATAAATAACAACAATCCTCATTATAACAGGGAAAAAGAAAGGGAAAAAGGTATCATTAATCATAAAATGAGAAGAATAAAAGGGCTTTATCCAATCAATCCCGCAGAGCTCACTCATTAGCTTTCCTCTTCCTCACCACCTCTTCTCGCTTTACCTCCCTTTCCACACCTTCAATCCTCCCCTCCCATTCAGCCCAGCATTCGCCACCCCCCACCAGAGCAACCTCATACCAACGCTGCAAAACCCTTGCCGTTCGTACCCGTAGCGCCGAGATCTGCCTGCTCTGTTCATCCTGTGTTTGCGCTAGCCGGTCCAGCCGGGGTTGGAGCTGGATGAGGGATGCCGATGTCTGCGCGTCGGGAATAGGTAGGTCATTTAATGAGGTGAGACGGGAGGCGGTTTCAGGGTATGCAGAGGCGTACGATAAAACGATTGAGGCAAGATTTTGCGTGGTAAGGCCCTGGGGGAGAGATTGGGAGGGTGTTGCACTGAAAAGGTCGGGGAAGCGGTCATCTTTTTAATTAAGATGTTAGTCTGGACTTAGATCTTTATTTATTTTCCTTCTCTTAAAGAACAAGGGAGAGAGCCTAGAAAAGCGTACAAAGATTCAATATGTCCCGGACAGCGGGAATGCCTTTACTGAGCTGCTCGAGATCCTGCTCGAGACGCTGAAGTCGGCGGGAGACGCTCTCATCTAGCGAGGTGGGTTTCACGGGCGGGACTGGAACGCCAGTCCACTTTACGTCTCCCGTGAGGAGGTATGTGAGGCGATGAAGGCGAGCTTCGAGTAGTTCAATGGTCGCTCCGGCTACTGCATCGTTCTCTAGAGCCATATTAAGGAATATTGGGAGCAATTGATGGGGGTGTGGAGAGAGGGTTGGGTTGACTCCTGTTTGGAGATCCGTTCTGTGAGGGAACAATCAATGCAAACATAACATACAAAGAAACCGTTAGTCGCATGTGCATGAGCCCACCCCCAAACCTGTTTTAGGAATTCGTTCTTTGTCTTCCTTCTTAAACTTGCTATACCTGTCAGACCGAATACCAGCAATTGGTTTGAATTATCTAGTTATTTATGGCATGATCACCAGGATTATGGTACAAATACTACTAGTTCCAAGCTGGGTTGCTGTCCTTGGAAGGCTGGATAGGACCGGTTGTGCTTCGACGAAGTAACGGTCGCCCAGGTCTCTCTTGCATCTCCTGGCCATGTTCGCTTGGATCGTCTTCAAATGATGAAACTTGATAGTCGAAAACGTTCACCTTCCGAGCGGCGGATACTGAAGAGTCCGGTGGCTGGGCTTCATCTTCATTTGGAGCCGGCGAAGGAAATGCTGGTCGTGTCCCGGCCGTATGCTCCCAGCCTCCCTCGTCATTGTCCTCCACCATATTTCCCAAGTCATTCGCCGATTCTTGTAGCTCTGTCTCAAAAGCCATATTGTCCGCTTTTACAAAATCCTGTGTAGCGCCAAGGTTAGCTAATAGGAGAATTTCTGTAGTTCTTCTTTAGACTGGTCTATAGCTTACTTGAAGTGGTGAGGGAGCTGGGCCTTCCTTGAATCTCATTGCATTATTATTGGCATAGACCAGGAGGACGTTTTTGGACTCCTCACGAGCTGCTCGAAGGACTTCGACCTCCCGAACCTTTTGTGCGGTATATCCAATAATATCTGCGTGTTTTAAGGCTGACTGACTGTTGAGCCCGTCCTCTGTTTGCTTTGCTTTTGCGTCATCTGTCGAGAAGCTGATTCGCCACCACTGGTATTCTTTGGCTGTGGTCGGCCCAGAGTCGGCAGTATTCTCGATATTTTCTGGAGTACTAGGCCTTAGGACGTAGGTCACATGTGGTTCAGTGCACACGCCGCGAAGAGTATACTTGTGAACTGGGGGTTGACTTGGAGCTTCGGTTGGTTCTGTTAGGAATTTTGCATAATCTCGAACGCTCTCCATAGCCTTTTGTTTTCTTTCCTCCAACTCTAGCGGGCCGATGCCTGTTAGCATACGAACGCGTGGAGAACTGCTTAGCAATAGAGCAACAAACCTTTCAGCTTGGCATCGATCTTTTTTGAGATCTCTTTCAGCTCAGTTGCTAGCTGTTCTGCTTTGGTGGTGGATACCTCTGGAGTAGCCGTCGTTTCGGATTCCCGTTTCGAAGAGCCATTGAGAAGAACTGTTGAGAGAGTTGTCGCCGCTTTGTTCAGTATCTCCCTAGTATTCATTGAGCGAGAATTCTTGGAGGTAGAGAATCGGTCAATGACACCCTGAATTTTAAGAATATCCTTGTAAACCTCGAGTTTCTGGGCACGGAAATCACGAGTAATATCTCTGCAGCTTGCGAGGTATCGATCCGGGTAGAAAGTCGCGGGAATTTTCACATCAACAGATTTGGCTGTGTGGGAACTTTCAAGTTTGAAAGTGAGGATATCCGCAACGTGTTCTAGCCACACATCGTCGAGCTCTTCACCAGGCGTATCTGACCACATGGCACGGTCTAAAACTTCATAGAGGGTTTGGCCGTGGTTATGGTCCACAAATGGCTCGAGTACAAAGAACTCTTTGTCAATTGGTGCATCAAATTCGTAAAGGGGCCGTTTGTAAGCCATCGATGAGAAAGCAGTCACTAAAGGATTCCCCGTATCGGCTTTTACGGCAGATTCTTGCCATGACTCTAAGAACTTGCTCACGCTACCCTCAGAATCATAAGAAGATAGGCTCTTCAGGCTTGCGAGAGCATCGGCGCTTCCGAAAGCTCGCTCCGTAGAATCTAGGAATGCGATTAATCTTTGGGTTTCATGGATGATGTCGTCCCAGTCTGCGTCACCGCCTTGAGTCTCATCGAGAGTAACAATCTTTGGTAGATTGATTGGCTGCCCATTCCACCACTGGGGGTCATGACCATAGTTGGAGAGCGTTTTGTTTCGTAGGAGAAGCGCTTCACGCGCGAGAGGAATCGAATGAAGGATGGTCAATAGACCGCTTAGGTACATTATGTCCTGACAAGGGCGAATAAAAGCTGGCTCATTCTCTGCCCGCTTGCGATCCCTTGGGTCCGGGCTAATGACGATCTCGCGAGCACTAGAATTGAAAATGGTCATTGCCCAAGTGCCTTCATCATAATGATCGCGCGTGGCACGAGAGAATTTCTTTTGATTTGTGCTTGTAACACCAGTCTCTTGCTGCCCGAGATTCTGGTTTAATGACATCGCCACCGCTTGTTGGAGCTGGCGCTCTTCTTGCTCGGCCAAAGACAGTCCATCTCCCGAACCCGCTGTTGTACCCAAGTTAGTGAATGCCCATATTCCTGCCAAGAGAGTCTTACCAGTGGCCGCCTGCGCTGCTGTCTTATTCGATTGGAGCTCGGTTGTACACGGGGAGTCTTTGAGATTCAAAGCTGATGGTGGGCGTGAAAGAGGGGGGATGTTGGGAGATGTAGGGACGGGATCGGAATGCTCAATTTGATATGCTAGATGTGAGACCAAACTAGTTAGTCTCCTTGTCTGTTTGCTTTTGGGAGCAGTGGATGGGAGCGTGTGAAATGTACATGAAGGGGTTTGATAGTCTGCCTTTAGCTCGTTATCTTCCTTGGTTAGTCCTTTCTATTTTTCTCGATCAATCACTGGCGCTTGAAGAGGGCTGTCACCTGTGTCAGTGGTGCCGTGGGGTCTTCGAAGTAAGCATTTATCGCTTTGTTCGAGTCATTTCCATTAGCCTGTCGTAGAGACGAGGTCAGTGAAATCCGGGCGCAAATACAATACGGAACGACCTACTCTTAGGAAGCTGATGGCTTGTTCGCGCGAAGTGCTCGTAAAGCTGACGAAGCTGGCGATAGCATCCTCTGATGGTTCCGCGGTCATCTCGGCGCTTTTACTGGCTTCCTTGACTGCGGTGCACTGGGAACAAACCCACGCAGTCTCGTGCCGGCAATATGCGTCAAAAGGGAATCACTGAAGTTCCCCGAGGAAAAATAGTGAAGAAGGTATTTTTGAATGACGGGGTTCCTGGAGCTTGGTTCCGCGGGCGAGTGCTGTTCTTTCTAGCTGAGCTTCCCCACCACATGACATGGTTGCCAAGACTTATCGAACCGTCAATCAATCAGCTTCTGGCTCCCTTTCTCCCCTCAGAATGGAGATACGCCTTTATTATGGTTATAATAATATTATAAAAAGGTTGATACTTGGAGTACCGTGTAGGAAGATGTATGTACGGATGTATGGATGTATGTAGGGGAGTGGATGTGCATTGCACAGTGGGCTAGGCTGGCCAGAACGCCTATGATGAACCCCCGCCATTATTGTCAACACTGGTCTGATTTGAGAGAAATAGTGAAGTAATAATGTAATTAACTTGAAATTGAAAGCCAGGCGCTCTATACTTCTCTAAATTACCTTGAATTTCATACTCAATGCTTCTTTACTGAAATTTGTTTATGCATCACCAATACGTTTACTGTTCCATGAAAATAAAATAGGAAAAAAAAGAAAAAAAAGAAAAAGAAAAAGAGATCTGGACACCAAAGAACTGTCGAACCCTTTAAATGGCTGTAAGGTGTTCAGAATCGCCTTAGAGAGGGTCACGGGACACTATAAAATGTTTTCTCTTACAGTAGAAAGGCGCAATAAGAGAGGTAGAGGTTAATGCTGATAATACTCTGCTTATACTCACAGCCAGAAAAGGCTTTTATTATTTGGGGAAATGCCACAGCTTCCCTTTTAAACATGTCTAGACATCCTTACAAAGCTGATTTTATAAGGCGTGGTCATAAACAACTTGATGTGGGCTTGGCGTCCATAGGCTGTTTTCTGCTTGATAGGTAATATTCATTAGAGAGTATCTTCTGCCTTACTTGCTGTTTTGTGGTAATTCATACTTTTCGTTGGTGATATATGTTATTATTTTATTTCATTTCATTTATCTTGTAAACTATTTCCACAGTTAAAGCCCTTGGTTGATTATATACGTCACCAGTTGGTTTTTTGTTTTTTTTTTTTCTCTTACAAGTCACCACCTCTCCGCCCCTCCATTCCCCCTCCTGGAATTCTCCTACGGCTCCCATCTGGTCCACTCGCCGCCAGTTCTCACCGGTGTTGTGGGGAGAGAAGAGACTAGCTTTCTTTCCAATCACTCCTAAAACTTCCCCTTACCCATAGCATTATTTGATCATAAATTGAATCCACAAGAAAAAGAAAAAAAAAAAAGAAAGGAAAAACTGGAGACTGGGGATAAAACTAGGAAGGGAAAAAAAAGTTTGAGACGGTCGGATTTGTCGCCCGCCGGACATCGACCGGATCAATACCCATCCATAACGTCACGTTGTCCTCCACTTGACTTCCGCATTATTGTCAATATCGGCAGTCTGCCTGTCTATCAGGATGGCTGCTGCTTTCGATGATGAAGATCTTTCTGTCTCGCTCCCCTCCTTTGACCGTGATCACCAACGTGAACGTCCTAGCGGCTCGAATCCCCCCAGTTCGAATTTCCCCGCCATGAATATGCCTCCGCCTTCACGCCCGGTCGGAAAGGGTGGTGACCCTTCAATGCAGTCCCCCGCGACTATGAGGGACATGCAGCGCCTGGACCAGTATCAGACGGTGAAGATACTGGGCGAGGGTTCCTTTGGAAAAGTGAAGCTAGCGATTCACCAGCCAAGTGGACGGCAGGTCGCCTTGAAAATCATCTCTCGCCGCAAGTTGCTGTCACGGGACATGGTCGGACGAGTTGAACGTGAGATTCAGTATCTCCAACTGTTACGGCATCCTCATATTATTAAATTGTATGGCTATCAATAATTTCCCAGCTATGGTTTTTCTATCCGAAGGCGAAAACCAAGGACTGACTCAGCTTTTGTTTATCTGATAGATATACCGTCATTGCAACCAAAACCGATATTGTTATGGTCCTGGAATATGCTGAGCGGGAGCTGTTTGATTACCTGGTGAAAAGGGGACGATGTAATGATGCCGAGGCTCGCAAGTTCTTCCAACAGATCATCTGTGCAGTAGAGTACTGTCATAGGCACAAGATCGTGCACCGAGATCTGAAGCCTGAGAATCTCCTTATCGACCGGGAGAAGAATGTCAAAATCGCCGATTTTGGTCTGAGTAACATCATGACTGATGGTAATTTTCTCAAGACAAGCTGTGGTAGCCCGAATTATGCGGCTCCTGAGGTAATCTCGGGTAAGCTCTATGCTGGTCCTGAAGTGGATGTCTGGAGTTGTGGTGTTATTCTATATGTCCTGTTGGTGGGACGACTGCCGTTTGATGACGATTACATTCCGGCGCTATTCAAGAAAATCGCTGCGGGCAACTTCCATATGCCTGCCTTTATATCCTCCGGTGCTGCTAGGCTCATTCGCTCCATGCTGCAGGTCCATCCTGTACACCGCTTAACTATCCCAGAGATTCGCCAGGACCCCTGGTTTCTCCAAGACCTCCCTAAATATTTACAGCCCCCACCGGAAGAATTTATCACCACTGGGGTGGATCCGAACAAGGCTATTGACCCCCGCAAGATCGCCCTAGGCAAGCCCCAATCCATTCAACACAAGATTAGCCAGGTTGCCATCTCGAAACTGGAAAGGAGCATGGGATATGGACGCGAAGATATTGAAGATGCCCTGAAAAATCCCGAACCAAGTGCTATCAAAGATGCATTCTTTATCGTTGTGGAGAATGAAATGATGCAAACGAACTGTAAGATGCTGTAGCGGATTTGGAGGAGCATTGATTAGGCTAACTCTTAGCAGCACCCACCGATGATAATATGATGGGCCCCCCAGTGTCGCCCTCTCCCCCTCCAAATCGTGCCTCTACTGTCCCTGCCGCAACGACTAGCCGGCCGAGTACGGCTCAATCTCACACCCAAAAACCGCCCGCGGGTCCCCCAACTCGGACTCGATCCGGTTCGCATCGAAAACCACCGGCCCCTATGCCTCAACCAACTGACGTTGATGATATTGAGCCGCCGCGACCAAGCCATGTCAGAATATTACCGACTAGCTTGCCGTATGTCCATGACCAGCTTATGGAGCAGCGAGAGCGGGAGAGAGAACGCGCTCGGGATGCGGGTCGACTCCTGGAGGAGCAAGCTCAGGCTGGCCAATATTCCGAGGATGACCCTCGATATGCGCGTTCGCTAGAGGAGCAGGAGGCGACTGCTAGGGCATTGAAACCTCATTCTCGCAGTATTGTTGATTTTGACAAGCTGCGCCTTGAGCCGCCAGAGGGCCGTAGCGCTCCGCATCAGCCTAAAAAATCTCGACGCTGGCAGTTTGGAATCCGGTCGCGCAACCAACCGTACGAAGCTATTCTTTACCTTTACAAAGCAATTGCTGCACAGGGAGGAATCTGGGAAATTCAGCCGGCTGAAGCAGGTTAGTTCAAGAATGATAATTACCACCGCAAGGCATAGGCGTATACCATTCTAACAGTGTCTTATCAATAATAGAAGGAAATTCTATTGAACCAGAAACAGGATCTACCGACCAGCCAACACCACTACAGAGCAAATATCCCGACTTACCCTCTGACTACTACGTTCCTAAGGACCTATGGTTTATCCGAGCACGTCTTCTGAAGGAAGGAGTAAGAGCCCCTGGCTCGTCAGCTAGTATGCATAGTAGTCGGAGCGACTTAGAGGAGCTGAGACGGCGATTTAACTTCTCGGGGGGTAACTTTACGGTGGATGAAAAAGTTCCAACTACAACAGAACACACAACTACCTCAGGGGCCTCATCGGCCACGCAGCAAAATTCTATTCCACGAGTCTCTTACGGAGTATGGGTATTCATTGATATCCAGCTTTACCAATTGGAGGAAAACAACTACATGGTTGACTTCAAGTGTGATGGTTATCAGAATGTGATCCGCGCCGAGGGTGAGACAGAGTGGCATCCTATTAGCAAGCGGTTCCGGAACAAGGAGAAGGAAGTGACAAGCCCTTATCCTTTCCTTGACGTGGCATCTGACCTTGTGGCTCAGCTAGCTGTAGCGAGTTAACATGATAATAAAATGTCGACTGGTTAAAAACGGCGTTTGGGTTTTATGTACTCGGATGGATCTTTGCACTTTGTTCGGCATGTATGGCTTTATTTAGCGTGCATTATATTTTTTCTTCTCCTTTTCTCTTTTTTTTTTTTTTTTTTTTTTTTTTATTTCATTTTATTATCTCTGATTAAACATGTTTTATTTGTCTATTGATGCTAAGGTGGGGGGTGTGTGTATAAATACATGACCAATGTACGTTTTTTTTTTTTTTTTTCAGGTTTTCATCAAACATCTATTGCATTGGATAGCCACAACTCTTATAACCTGTTATGGTATACAATGTCTAGCGATGAGAACCTGGGGGATTGCAATGCAAGGAAGTTCGAAACCATAGCCATTTAACAACACACCATTTATTTCATTGTATATCCGTGGACGGGCTAAGGGACTGCAAAATCCCCCTTAATGTTCTTTTTGTTGAAGGGTGTTTCACGTTCACTTCATGTGATGCTGGATAATCCTGGATTCTATGCATCTAGACTCTAGAGTCTCGAGAATGGGCTCTTGTGGTGGCGGTGAGTAACATGCATTAAATTAAGCACATGCAAAATAAAAATATCTACACCAGACAAACTCTTACAAGTTCTCATACTCCATTGAAAGGAACGATTGGTTAGACAAGCTATGCTTATCAATAACGGGTTCATAAAGACACACGCGGTCGCAGGGATTCATTCGATCCTTTTAGGGTGGGGGCCAAAGGCGCCCTTTGCGCCCATTCTCGAATGTTTTTGATCATAGCAGTAGAAATACACCGACTCCCGATCGATTGTCTAAGTTGTTGATGAGCCTCACTTCCTTCCCTCAACACCCTTCCAGTGACATCATGGGATGGGTTAAGGAGTCAAGATGCCCCTAGATGTTACCCCTTCAGATATCCTATATAGCATACAAAATAGTGCGATCGCACCTCCTCCTCAAGACGCCTCCACGTGGGCGTGAAAAATCACCCACGTTGTCTTGTGAAAGCCGTTGAGTTTAGGCTATGCTATTTAGTTAGGTGGTTTGCATCATCTTACCTAGTTGAACTCATACTAGGCAGTCTTAACCAGTTAGTTAGTTGTCTTATCGTAACTAAAAACGCGATCACATGCTTTTGATGTTGAAACCCCCTCAGGCATCCGCGGAAGTTAATGGCTAGAAGCCTTCTACCGGGTTAAAAACGTATGCATTCGATGCTTTTGAAAAACAAAGAAAAAGAAAATATCAGTCTCCTATCGTATGGTTATTCTGTTTATAGAGAGAAAAAAAAAAGGAAAACGAAAGCAGTTGATTACCTCAAACTTCCTATTTCTGAATGGTTCACTAGGCACTCAAGGTACGCAAGCCACCACTTTAATCCACGGGTAGGGGCAAAAATAGCATCCTGGAGCCAGACTGGATGAGGAAAGGGGAGTTTCAGAATTCCAATAGTCAATATTTTAAAGGCAACTAAATACTTTTAGTATTATTATTGTCTGGCTGGTCTCGGGGACGTAGAATTTTCCCTCCTCTTCCATGTTTCTTGAAGGGGCCAATGAAGCCAGTGAGATTGCGGGCACCAATTAAACAAACACCTGTTGTACATCTCTCTGACTTGCACATGCTTTTGAAGCACTTTTTGTTTTGGGCTTCTCCTCGCTTCCTGATTTAAACCTGCATCTTTTCTTTCTTACTGATACTACTATCTCATTATCCATCTTTCGTCCTCAGAATAAACACACATTCCTGTTTTATTTCATCCATCTTTGGTTGTTTTATCTTCAAACTATGGATACTAGCTCTAGTCGCTCTGCACGGCTCACCACCGCCGAACGAAAACGACTTACGGATCGCAAAGCCCAACGTCAAAGACGGGAGCGTATCAAGTCATACATCGCCCGTTTAGAAAAGACATTAGAGGATCTTACAGCTGCCTCTGGAGATGGCATGGAAGCTGCCCTTCTCAAGCAGCTCGAGCAGCAGCGTCTGAAGACAGAGCGTCTAACGAACGTGATCAACCATATCCGCGAAGTCCTGGAGGAAACTCAGAGCCCAACAACCCAGGCTCCTGGGACATCCTCCTCACCTCCCTCGCCATTGCTACCATCCCGTGAAGGCCACGCTCCCTCATCTTCTAACGCCATACAGAGCCCAAAGAAAGAAGCACAAGAGCAGCCACAACCACAAATACAACCACAGCCTCAACAACCATTTAACACCAACGGTTCTGTTAGATGGATAATAAGCGCAGACCTTACAAGAGAAATCTCCCTCAATAGCCAGAATCCTAGCAATAGTGGAGCGAGGAATTATTTCGATGTGATAAACGAGTCAATATCCAAAATATCTCAAGAGAAAAACTCCATTCTACCGTCAACACCCGCAGAGGATGATGATCTGGCTATCCGGGCGGTCCTATTTGGCTGGGACTCAGTTTACGCCCAGGCTCAGACTTTAGATCGGGTCTGGGGGCTCCTTCAGGCACTAGACCAAGGCATCTTTTCGCGGACTGGGTTGGTTGAACGTGTGGCTATTATACGATTAATGCGGTCAATGCTTAGGGTTTGTCTACCCCTCCCCCTCTTTCACTCTATTTTAATACTCTAACTTTAATAGTGGAATCTTAATCCCTTAGATCACACTCAGCGGCCAATCCCATCATTCATGTTTCCAACGTATGTCATACTCTCTCTTCAATTTTATCTTTACTGACATATTAACTTGCTCAAAAGAATGACCCAAACCATGATTCCTCATGCCCCACTCGTCGATTACTTTGCCTGGTAAGCTATTCCATTGGAGCATTTATCGAACAGGTTTCCTTACTCACGGATATAGGCCCAACCTTCGGGACTACCTCATTGTCTCTGGTACGACCTGCATTACGGAGAATATAGCGGCGCATTATGTAGCTCAGATTCGGCTCAAATGGCCCTATGAATTGCGAGATATCTGCAAATATCATGTCTCCGAAGGAAAGTATCGGTTTTCAGGAGAATTCGACAATGCTTACTATGACCTACATTCATGGACGGTTGCTTCACTTCCAATGCAGATGCTCATAGAGAATGGACCCTCATTAGCAGGAGGGTTGGATATAAATGCCAATAGTGTCAATGCAGCAGCTGGGGATGCAGGTAACGGGGAAGGTGGAGCGGGAAATATGTGGGATCATTTGCTGCAAGGCAGTGGGCAGGCCCAAGGGTGAATGCCCAAATTCACTCCATAATATGGTTAGATAATGGGCGGTCCACTTATTCATTCATCGCTCTAAGGTAGTAGAAAGGGTTCCCGTGAGGAAGGAAAGGGAAAGGACGGCCAATTTCTCCTAGAAAAAGGAAGAAAAACGTTAAGCAAAAGCAAAGGGACAGCCTAAAACAGCGCCTCCGCCCCTCCGCGCATATTCTTCCATCTTCTCCGATTCAGCCAGCACAGCCTCTCTCGATTTCTCTTTGAACTCCTTCGGGCCCAACTCCTCTGCCAGATAACCATCACTTAAGAACTCTGGACCGGGAAGTGGTTTACCCAAGCTCAAGCCCAGCCATTTCATCACCTTCGACCAGCGAGTTTCGGGGACATACCAAGGTTCAAAAAGATACATCGCGCGCTGTACTCTACCAGTGTTCTCATCAATCTTGCCGGCTGCAAGCCGCCTAAACCTTGGTAGAAAGAGTGTCCTCAACAGGAGAGCCCTCAAGGATAAAATCCCCTCAACAACCAGCACGACCCCCCTCGCAGGCTCCTCTAACCCAAGCAATGGCCTCACCCTTGGCTCAATCAAGGCTGTAGCAGCCTGCTTCGCAACACCCCGCAGCCACGACGGTAATGGACGCACATATAGATCTAGCGTTGCCATAGTGCATAGCCGATTTGTTTCTGCATATACCATCGCGGTCTTCTCATACTCCACTGCCCAAGCCTGCAGCTCATCCAGAGTTTTCGGTACATCATGCATGCCCATTCGGAGTGCAATCTCCCTCCAATACACGAATATGGCGACACGTTCAATCTGGGAGAGTGGCCGCCATTCGTAGCGGTCGATCCAGCGAAGTGGCTCAAGGATGAACAGAGAAAGAGTATGTATCATCTCGTCATTGGTGATGCGTTCACCGTATTGGCGATGGATCCAGTTCATCTTAGCAAGAGCAGTCCGACCGCGAGCCGAATCAACGCCTGGGATCAACAGCTCGCTGATGAAGATGGCTGTATCCTCGGAGCGTTTGGCAACAGTGCGCGGCGAGGTTAAACGGCGCGTGTGGTGTAGGAGTTCTGTGCCTGAGGCTATGGCATAAGATTTGATCAGGGCGAACTGTGTTGAGAATCCGTACATGAAAGGGAACTCATACGTTAAGACGGAGAGAACGATGCGATGTGCCGTTGGGTAGGGCATTGTATAGGGGCTCGGGTCGGAGGAGTGAATTGCTTGTAGGGCGCGAAGATGGCGAGTGCGTCGGATTGCGACGATGAAGAGCCAAAGAGCTATGGCTATGAGGACATACATTTTGATATCACATATATGTATATCTATTTCAAAATATATATTTTTGTTTTCTTTCTGGGGTAAATATATCGCAGGGAGCGAGCTGGCTGGCTAGCTACCAGAGGGGGTTAAAAGGTGGAGAAAACTGGATGTAAATACGTCGTGGTTGCTTTGTCGAGTCAGCAATGTAGAGTCAGCTGCACAGATCACAGATCAACATTTCCAGTTTCCCCTCTGTGATACCTAGGTAGAGGAGTCTAAGAGCCCTTAGGTAGTATTTGATTCTCCTTTGTGTAAATGTGTAGGAAGCCAGCTTGCATATTAGGTTATCTATTACCGTCGACTACCGTGTTGTATAATATGGGGTAATATAGGGGCCTATTTAGGGACCCTGAACAAAATACGTACCTACCCTACCCCTCTTTATTATTTGATATTATCTAGCTCTCTATATATTTTTAATTCTTCGCCAAATGATAAGAATTAAGTAACCTCTAATGGGTAAGATGTCTAAAGGCCCTTTTTTTTCAAAAAAAAAAAAAAGAAAAGGCCTCCAATACCCTCCTTTCGCAATACATAGCCACCTAATTGAGGCCTATCCATATAAACAGGCATCCGTATTTTCCTTCAACCCTCCAACCCCCAACTTCCAGGTAAGATAGATAAGTATATAATCTCATAGTATCCCTTGATACTCGCTTGACCTACCAAGCTATCTTACTTTAAATTATCCTAGGCCACGTTAGAACCTACGCTAAGAATGGCAACTCTTTCTCAAATCGAAGCCGTCCCACGTCTCTTTATATCAGAGCAAGCTCCCTTACCCCCTCCCCATCTTCCTAATTTTTTACTGTACCGTTATTTATCATGTTATTCTTAAAATGCATCTAGTCGCTTCGCAGCCCGCTCCAAACCTCTTCTACAGACCCACAACATAACACACGTTCTCTCCGTAGCTCGACTCGAGGACCTCCCTTTTAATCCAACAACCGAGGCCGACTTTAGCGTTAAGCATGTCGATCTCGATGACGACCCCACCGAAGATCTCTTGAGTCATCTAGATGGCATCTGTGATTGGATTGACGATGTTCTGCTGCATGCGAAGTCTGGTAGCCGGACAGCTGCGGGAGCTGTGCTGGTACATTGTAACCAGGGCGTTTCGCGCTCGGGCAGTGTGATTGTTGCTTATTGTAGGTGGTAATTCTTTTCCTTGAGTCGAAAGAGTGCGAGAGAGAGAAGAGGAATAAGAGGAAGGGAAAACCGCCTATCAACTAACAAGTCTACGTATATTTATAGTAATGAGATCGTGCTCTCTCTCATATGAATCTGCGCTTAGTCTCGCAAGAAAATCACGCTGGTTGATAGACCCAAATATCGGTTTTGAGAATCAATTGAGGATATGGGGGCAATGTCAATATTCAGCGTTCATCTGGGAAAATGGGATCGGGCTGGTCCCGAGGCCAGAGTATCAGGAGTGGAAGAGGGAGATTGAGCGGATTTATACTCGAGGAGATATAGATGAGATTCAGAAGGCAAAGACGGATTGGATAAGGGGTTTGATGAATAAGTTGAGGGGGTAAGGAGTAAGTAGCATTGGTAGGCACTAGGAAATATATAATGTCCGTGTAGATCTAGAGCTTAGTTGAAGCTTACTTATACTACTTCTTCGGAGCAAGTAATTTTTTCAAGTTACCTTGGTATTGTCTCGACACGAAATAGATTGAGAGTAACAACAGCTTTATCCCTTATCCCCAGATATGGAGTAAGTGGAACCCCCACCTTTGAGAATCAAGGTCCTGAAGTTCCAGGCCACTATACTTAAAGTGGGCATTGCAACACGACACCGCTTATCACCACGATATTCATTCATTCCTCCATCTCCTTCCCTTTCTTCCTCTGTTTCTATAGTGACCATTTCAATCCATCCATTTCCCTTTTGTTCCCCCCTTTTTCTTTAAACTACAACAATACACCACCTTTTTCAGATATGGAAGAGATACCTAAAAGTACATCTGGCCGGCCAAGGAAAGCATGCCAACAATGTGGAGCCCAAAAGGTTTAAACTATCCAGATTACCAAATATGAACAAAAATTGACTATATTGCCCCCCATAACCCCCATCTGTAGGTCCGATGTTCCGGTCAAAAACCCTCGTGCCATCGCTGTCTTCGGCTACATCGTGTGTGTACATGGACCCCATCTAATGGCGCAGCAAAGACGAGGATGTCTCGAACCTCATCAAAGCCAATATCTGCATCTATTGGTTTTGCTAGAGGGGGCAGAGAAGTAGGAGAAGAAGATAACCACGGTGGTGACGACCCGAGTTTACCACCGGACTCGCTCATATCAACGTTTGTGGATCTATATTTTTCGCACGTCTATAACGCTCATTTGTTATTTCACGAACCATCCTTCAGAAGAGACCTTCATGCGGGGTTGATTAAGTCACATATTTTGATGGGTGTCTGTGCCCTTGGCTCTATGTAATAGGACCTCCAGGAGAAAAAAAAAAGAATGGAGAAAATATATACCAAGTAACAACGAAGCTAATGATGTAGTAATCAAGGTTTTTTCAAAGCAACGAAGAGCAATTACCGTTTCGAGAAGGTGGCTCCTGTAGGGGCTGGGCAGAACGAGCAGGGAAGATAGTTCTAGCGGAAGCAGATAATTTATCCGAAGATAACATTGTCACCTTTATAAATCTGGGGACCTTCTGGTATGGCCAGGGGGAGTGGCGACGATCCTTATTCTTTGAAGGGAATGGGGTACAGACGGCGCATCTGCTTGGACTTAGCCAAGTTGTGGACGCCTATGAAACATCTATCGCCGCCGAGTTGAGTTGTAGGAGATACTGGGCAACGTATCTAATCAACCAGCTGTTCTCTGTATCAGCGTACCCGAAGGCTCCGTTTAAATCAATTGCGAATATAAAACTCCCGTGTACGGAGGAAGAGTTTAGGGGGTCCCAATTGCTACAAACACGGAGGACATTGAAGGAGTTAGCTCTTGGCCCTAATCTTTATGCTCAGATGATTCACATCCTGTCTCTATGGTATGTGTTATTATTATTATTATCGAATCGTTCGAGCAGTGCTGCCCGGGATCATAGCCGCGAGATGGATGGCTAACAGTTACAGGACATCCGTGTACACCGAGGCCAAAGATCTAGATTTAAATGTGAGCAACCGACTTTATAATATACAAGAACTGGACAGCAAATTGGACGAGTGGAAGACCAATTTCCCTAAAGAATTCTTGGATATCGCGCAGAATCCAGCAGTGTCACACTGCAGCCTCAGCGGCCGGCTCTTATTGATTCTCATTCTATACCACCAGTCCAAATGCACATTGCATTCATCGATTGTACCACTGTTTTCCCTGGGAGCCTCCAAAGAGCAACATGTATATGCAAGAAGGATATCCGCGCAGATTGCCTTTGAAAACGCACGCTCTGTATCTGAGATCCTTCAATCCGCTTTGGAAAATTCATCCAATCTCGCAAAATGCGCGGGATTTGTGGGCTTCGCCGCATATGCCTCTACTGCAATTCAGATCCCATTTCTATGGTGCAAAAATACAACGATCAGAGAAACCACTAGGTCGAACATAATGGGAAACCTCAGGGTGATGAAGATTATGGGAAGGTACTGGAAGCTGATCGAGATCTTGGAGAAAAGTGTCTGCGACCTATACTTGTATCACTCGGCCTCGTTGGTATCATTAGATGATGAGCCCAAGAACTTGGACATTAACCAACTCAACGGGCAAAGCCCACGGCTGGCACGAGCAAGGGCAGCCATCCTCGGTCACAATGATATCCTGTGGCAAAATGGCAAGGTATCTCGAGGCAATGAATTAGACGATCTAGGACTCAAATCACCTGAAAATAGGATACTGTATAGCAAAGACGCAACAACCTTACCAGATGATGGTACAGGACCGGGTACGGATGTTCGACTCCTCAGCCCAACTTTGGAGGAACTGTTGAGTGTGTCCCAAGATCAATTCCCACATCTATTTCTATATCCTTATGGACTCGAGCCAACCCAAATGGATGAGCAGTTGAGCTTTGATCCTTGGCCGCAAGATGACTTTACATTTGATGACCTGATGGCATTGTTTCCTGGTACGGAGTTTTAGCTAGTTATACAGTATGGTATATATTAGTCAATATTAGTCGACTTAATACACACTTCATCTAAGAGAAAGAAAAAAAAATCTTTCATTTAGATATATATGGTGAGGGGAGATAAAGGAAAAGACCAGGTATATAAATAAAATATATTGAAAATAAAAAAAAAGAAAAGAAAAGGAAAGAAAGAATAAAACAAGCCAATTTACACTGGCGGGAAGCGCCTGCGTATCCCAATATAACACTCATGAGGCTTCTTCGAAAACCCCTCATGAGACTCTAAAGTTTTCTGATATAACCGCAGATCGTACCTTTTGAAAAAGGTTGAAATGATAATTGTCAGTTCAAGCTGTGCGATGTTCTGTCCAACACAAGCTCGGGGTCCATAAGAGAAGGGATTAAAAGCTCCCTTTTGTCTCTCAGTAAGGTCCAGCCACCGATCAGGTTTGAACTCCTCCACGTCCTGGCCCCAAATTTCAGCAGAGTGATGAATGGAATAAGAAGGCACGGAAAGAACGGTGCCCGGCGGGAAATAATGCCCTTCGAAAGAGATTCCGGGTCCATCTGCAACAATGCGAGGGAGCCCAATGGCTGATGTGGAATGTAAACGCATAGCTTCATTTATGCACTGTCTCAAGAATGGCAGGTTCCGCACCCGTGAATACTCAGCAACATTACCACCACCACCACCACCATCATCATCATCATCATCGGCATCACCATCATGATTACTATCCGGAATTGCAATATCCAATTCGGCGTAAAGACGAGGGAGAATTGTTCCGGGAGCCACGCGCTCCCCATGCAGAACCCAGTAAATGATTGCGCAAGTGGTATTTGAAATTGTATCGGAACCCGCAATTAGCTCCGTCAATGCCTCCGCCGTAATCTCTTTTCGACCCATGGGGCGTCCATCAGCATCTTTCGCCTCGATGAGTCGTTGGAGGATGTCAACACGCTGTTGCTTCTGCTGTTGTTGTTGTTGTAGTTGCCCTTTTCCATTTCCCTTTTCTATCTCGACCTCCTCGCCCTCCAATGCATCCAACCTATCCGCCACTGCACGAATAGCCATCCCATTAAGTTCCGCGACGGAGCGAACTCCCTTCACAAAAAAAGACCCAGGAATATACCGCTTAATTTTAAGCAGCGGCAGCAATAGCCCCAACGTTGCCGAGACCTCTCCCCGGCGGTTCAAGATCTCAACTGCAGGCGCATACGAGACAGGACCACCCTCAGACAGCTGAATTTCAACCTCATCACGACCCTTTTCGATCATTCCGAAGGGTTTACCAAATGCGAGATCACCGATGATATCGAAAGCGAGATAGCTGCACCAGGGCATGATGTTCACATCTGCATAGCCGCCGCCGCCGCCGCCGCCGTTGTTGTTGGCTGTCGCGCAAATTTTGTCGAGCTGCTGCGTCCATCGTTGAATATTTGCCTTCATGTGGTGTTCGAAGGCACCAACGGCACCAGGTGAGAATGCATGTGCAATAATCTTTCGCTTTCGTGTATGTTCTCGTCGATCACGGGTATTGAAGACACCGGGGGTTCCGACAACAAAGGCTTCATAGAAATGACTAGTAGTTATTAATTATTAATAATATGTCATGCTGGGTTCGGGCATAGGATGAGCAGACAAACAAAGAACAATGGACAAGAAAAAGAAGAAAGAAAGAAAACATATGAAAAGGAAATCAAATCAACATACTCTTTCAAGTACCCATTTCCATGTCCATACACCAAATTAAGACCCTTCTCATCGGCAATTGAAACGTGGTTGTAGCCAACACGGACCACTTTACCATACTTTTGGTGTGCTGCATGTACTCGGGCATATTTCTGGCCTTGTCTTGCGCCCAAAGCTAGCCATATATTGCTTAACTTGGCATAGAAGGGGCCCGGGATGTCTATCAAGTGACGATAGGTGATAAAGTATGGAAGAATATAATAAAGGACGAGGAAGATAGGAGGAAGCAAAAAAAAGAAGGAAGGGTTAAGTAGAATGGATATTAGAGCCATTTTTTCCTCTTCTCTTTTCCTGTCCCTTACTTAAAAATGAAGAGAGAGAGAGAGAGAGAGAGAGAGAGAGGGGAGAGATTTGTAATGAGATGAAGAAAAAAGACACAAAGTGAGGGAAGAAGAGGAACCAGAGCAGACTTATATATCTACGGACCTAACTATCCTCTCTTCTACCTACCCGGATTGAGCTGCCTGGTACTTTTATCAGATATCAAGCCCGGTAAATAGTCCAGGTAAGCAGCTAGTAGTTGGTTAGTTACACCACATAAAATGATTTACCTCATGGTCATCATTCTTCTCCAACCCTTGAAGTCCAGCTAGCTTATCAGTATTAAGTAAAAGCCCACCTAGCCTAACTTGTCCTACATCGGTAATAATAGAGATGCCTTGGTATATACCTATAATGTACAGTACTTTTCATACATCCATACATACATACATACAATGGAACACACATTGACATATTGACATGCGTGGCCCACCTACATGCAGTACTACCTACTACCTACTACCTACCTCTTAGGTATGTAGTATTCCAAGATAACAAATTATAAATTCAAATCATTTAAAGTATGTATGTAGTAAGGGAAAAAAAAAAGAGGTAATAATAGGTCCCCCCTCCCTCCTCCTTTGTTGTATTGTCTAGGTAAGGCAGCTATCTATCTAAGGGATCTATTCTAGTACTCAGGTGTAGGAGCTGGGGAGGTGGTGTACTAAGGTATGCTAACTATCTATCCCTTTCCGACGTGATCTACAGTACGTAGTAGTACCAGGAGGGTACCCATTTAATACACCTCCCCCGCCAATGAGAGGATTTACCGGTTCGGGAAATGTCAATTGCGGGGTAGTATAATGAAACCTGAGGTACGAGGTAACCCTCACTAATTCCCGACTTTCATTCTCCATTTCCAATACTCACCGAATATTATTAATATCATAGGTTGATCGTTCAACTAGTTATCGGTCTGGTATTTTAGGATGGGTGGGGTGTTATCTTGAACTGGTTAGATAGGTGGGTAGAATCTAATCGTTGGAGCACTTCTGGAAGCTTCAATCTGTCAAGTATATGTTTGTTATACATGGATGTGTACAAGATACATAGGTACAGGTTCATAACTAGGTAGGTGTATAGGTAGTCTACTGATCATTATCTAATATATAATTCATGCTACATCAAAAATATTAAAAGGTATTGGTCCATTGAAATGCTAGATCTTTTTAATATTTGAATTTATAAATTACTTTCCTAGGTAGGTAATAAGGATAGTATTATAGGACTTTGGGTATATATGTTGTATATGGTATCACTGGACGATTACTGGAATAGATATATGCCTACACGCCACGGGTGGGGGTTTATCCATTGCGGCTATTTCGCAGGTTGTTGACAATATAGTTGATGGTGAGGATTTATAGCACAAAGTTAATTATATAAACTATTCCTTGTCTTGCCTATATATAAATTTAGTATTATACTAAGCAACTCGTGATAGCTACTGAAAAAATCTTTAATGTATATATGGATATAATAACATGAAATAGAGGCAATCTCCATCAACTTCGATTTTTTATTGATAAGTACTTAAATATCCAATCTAAATAGTATGAGTCGAGCAGATCAGAAATTTAACCGTATCAATATTGACTAGTAAACTCGTCCTGTACCTTACCATCTAGCTCTGGTTTCAGAAACCTGTCTTGTAGATTAATCCACCATAGGCCTGCTCAGCAGCAATGTGGAGAAGAAATCCCAAGGAGCAGTATCTTTCCTTTGAAAACTGTAAAGTTTGGACTGCCTAACTACCAAACAGGACCCATCCATTGATCCATATAAAATACGCCCCATCTGATAGCCCAACAGGGATATCATCAAAACCTATGTAATATAATGGAATGAATTAGCTTCTTGCGTCACAGAACACCATCGTCGGGCGGGTCCTTACAGGGAATTTCTCCTCATCGGGAAATTCAAACGGCGGTCCGGTATTGTCAGTAGGATCTGGTTCCAACTCGCTGTCTTCTCCTTCTTCACCCTCGTCACCCTCCTCCTCGTCTTCCCCCTCCTTCTGTTTCGCCCTCGGTTGAAATGCACGGTGTCTCATGGCCGTGATTATTGGTGCAAGTTCGCCAAGTAGTATGGACCGCTCATTCCCAACACAGCATTGCTGGACAATCAAGATGACGTGAGGATGGGCTAGAACATCGTTCTCACTATACTCTAAAATGATGCTCGGGAGCCAGTCCCTCGAGGGAGGGTATCCCACTCTTTCGAATCCCGGCCCGAGGAGCAGCGGGTTTGGGAGGCTATTAAACAGTGTGTTAGATATAATTCATTCATGGTTACAGAATTGACTAGAACTTACCTGACTAGAGCTAAGGGTGGCAAATCTAAAAGGGTGGGCACACCTGATGGCAAGTTTGCTCGTGGAAACCCGCCGAGCGCCCAGTGCTCGAGATATTTGCTAACCACAGAGGCGCAGCATTTGGGAAACCAATGATGCCTCTTCCCGTTTATGGGATTATCCGGTGGGTTATAATCACGAAATTTCAACATCTTCTCCGCAGATTTCGGACTACCAAAGCCCGCAGGGTCAATAGTGGATAAGGGAAGGGGGTCAAAAAGAATGGGTGGTTTGAGTGAAACGTTATCGGTTCCTGAACATCCCTCAAAGTGATGAGGAATGAGTTTGATGTTGTTTTCATCAAGAAATGTATTTGGGACTTCATTTTCCTCCAGTAGTGAACCCTCAGCTCCTTGGACATTACCTTTCCCCTAAGGTCGTCGAGCTTGATCCGCAGTTTAGCAGTTAAGGCTGGCATAGTTTTTGGGTTAATGGATATAGGTGAAATTCGAAAGGGAGGAGGGAAAGGGAATTGTCTGGTGAGACAATGGTAGATCCAGACGCAGCTGTGCACTGGAAATTGGTAAACATTTTGTCACTCTTGCATTTAGCTTTCTCTCACATGGCTGAGGAAACCTGATCATATTAAGCCCAAAGTTACCTCTGTATTTATTTCCCACTTAATACACCTCAACCACTACCACTCTTGGTGATAATCACTGCCCAGTAAACCACCAAAAGATGCATTTTCCAGTAGGTCTAAATTATCCCCTATCAACCATTTAAAACAACCGCCAGCAGAATAGCTGCAAACTCCTCCATGTCATCGGCATCATTGATCAACCACGGGCCATAGCGACTCATAGTCAGAAAATCAACTGGTTGTGTTGCTTGGCCTTTGAGGTACTTGAACCAATCATTGGTATACCTAGCAAATGTGACGAATATTTCTGGACCATTATCGGAGAAAAGAATTCGCCTTGTCTTATTAGTCATATTTCAATAATAGTTATTTGACTTGATCTGCTTACTGAAGGCTACGATCCTCATAGTGTTTAATCCATGCCACCATCTGTGCACACTCTTGCATGTCGACCTGAGGCTGGTGGTGCTGCCTGCGAAGATGTTTGCACTCTATAATTGCCCTTATTGCCATGTTGCCATTGATTTCTTGGAGTTGGCCGTCAGTTATCGCTGTAAAGCGACGAGTTTTGACTTCGTTTCTAACACGTCCAAAGTCAGCAATAAGGTGTGCTTTTGAGCACCTCCATTGAAGGGTTGTATTTGATGCTAGAGTTGTTATCGCTCGTAGGAGGCTTATAAAACTGCTATTGACGGGTGTTTCATCTGTATAGGTCAGTTTGTTCCCTATTTGAGGGCATTCGAGTAACCCCCCCTGCTCCACGCGTAACATGCTGAACTTCCCCCGCCCTCCACGAGTATTATTTTGAATTGCATGAAGGTAGCTCTGGAAATCTGTCGATGATGCAAGAAGCTGTGTCGCAGCCAAGACGTCCAGGTTGTAGTCTGAAGGGTCAAACTCGGCAACACCTTTTGGTTTACAAATTGTTCGTAGAAGGAGGAAGTGCTCATGAGTGATTTTCGACGCAGATTTGAGCTCTCGGCATCCTTTAGTGTTTTATGTACTACACCAGCCGCCGTTGCTGCCTCAAACTGACGGGATAGGGGATGGAACTGGGAGAGAAAGAAGACATGATGATCCAGATGGATGAAGATGGATAGATCTCTATCTACAGAACTGACGAGCGGTGTGGCCTATATAGCAAGGATAGGTCATGTGTCCAACACAAACCATTCCTCCCGATTCTTGGGAACTTTTGTGAAGTACTTAGCTGAGCCGGCCATTGAATAAAATAAAACCCCAATGAGGCTAAAGGAGACGATTGGGCTGCTGTTATGAAGGAGATCGTCGTAAATTATGGCAAAAGAGGCTGATCAAAGGAGCGCGTTGAGTGGGAAGCGAGAAGCAACTTTGTTGATGCCATTATTTTTTTCTAATTCTCCACCAAAAGAGCCAATATGTGAGCTATATACCTCGCATGATAAGGAAACTAACACTTAATCTTTAGCAAAGGCAATAAGCTCTTTCAATACTTCTACTACATAGAACACCTTCCTCGAGTCTGTTATAATTCCGAGTCGGGTATTAATCCAGGGGTGAGTTGCTGGATAGAAGGGGTAGAACGATTATAATTTGAAATAAATAATTGGATTATACTTAGAAGATTCTTTAAGTGCAATATGTTGAATTATTTTTAAAATTGAGTAGAAATGCCACAGCACACAAAAACCTGGCTATAACAATATGAGAGCTACTGGCTCATGGCTTTAGCAATTTGCGTTGGAAGCACTGTGACGATTGGGTCAGCGCTACATACTCCTTTCTAGGTAGTTTGTTCATTGTCTGGGAACTAGGGATCTGATAACAAGTATAGTATCGAGAATACCATGCTCGGATTGGCTGGAATTTAGCACTCTTGCGAAGGTATTTTGGACGAGGAATCCCTGCACTACTTCTTAGTTACACCACACCAAAGAGATATATTAGACACCTTACATTGATAATATGTAGGGCTTATAGCAGATCAATCACCCTAGGTATCATTTTTATTCTTAATAAGACCTACAGAGAAAGTCAGAGAAAATCTAGTTCAACCGCCGTCAAACTTGGAGATTTCACCTTCTTCTCATCCCCAGCTATCCATCATCCCGTCTCCGCGGTCCACTCACAAAACCATAGGTAGAAGTCAATCACATATCAGAACAGAATATTGACAAATACTACTAGAATAAACCTCAGTATTTCAAGTCATTGATTTATTGAATACCACGCATTGGTTGCGCTTGAATGGCTTCAAGTCTTCTAGAAAGCTGTAGTGAAATCGGTTAATCCCAGCTAGGAAAGACATTAACAACATATTCACCACCGCATTGAATAACTACAAGCCGCATGCGTTGACCAATATGGGACCAAGGTAAAGGCCAGGAAGGCGAAAATCAAAGGCAAGAACGGTGGAGCCCTGGGTTAAATCGTCTGAAGTATAGTGTGCTGTTTTTGTTTCATGGAACGGATTTAGCATCAAGATTACAGGTCGTGTGCCAGTGAAGAAAGGTTAACAGTTAACTAGTTGTCAGTCTGGCTATCTATCATGGATGGGATATTGTTTCCTTTAACTGATTAGGCAGGCTGTATGTCCTCACTAGACATACGTAGATATCGATAGGAAGATGAAATCTATCGGGATCGGTAGATAGAGTGAGAAATTAGCTGCGTGTCCGTCTATGTGTACATATATTATTTCCTTTGTCCTATATACGTGTACAAGATAAATACAAATTCATAACTAGGTAGGTGTATAGCCTACTGATCATTATCTAACATGGGTAACCCCCCTAAATCATCAAATAGCCGAGCAATTCCTTCGAATGAACAGTCGGGAAATCCGAATCCGTGCGCCCATTCCTATTGGCTTGTTAGCATCATTTATACATATATTCCTTGGCGATTTTCTCGACCAGGAAAAAAAAAAAGTATAGTACCGGAATATCAAACCCTTCCGACGGCACTCCATCTTCACTATTCCCACCACCACCTTCCCCATTAAACCGCTCATAAGAAAGATGAGCAATATTATGATAATTAAGTGGAGGGTCATCAGCACCGGCAGAAGCAGCGGTAGAATTGTTAGCGGGTATTGGTGTTGACGCTCGAAACTCCCTCATATAATGTCTGATTAGCTCGACAGATTTCCGCGCTACGACGGATTCGTCCATTGCCTCTAGGATTTCAATGGCCATTTCAATGGAGCGCTGGAGAGGGCGTGTTTCCGCACAAGCGCCGAGTTTAGACATGGGGAGGAGGAGTGTCGAGCAGGCGAACATGACATAGGTCGCATTGTACCACCTTTTCGTATGTTAGGCTTCTTTTCTCTCTTTACTTTACAAGTAATGAGCCAAGGGAAAGGGATAGAATTGTACAACAATGTGTGCCAGCGAAGGAAGGAGGGGAAGGAAGAAAGAGACAAACCAGCAACGGAAAAACGTATGTACGCGGTAAATGTCATGAATAACTTCAATGGTTTTTACAGCTGCATCGAGACACTTGGAAATAGTTTCGGCTAATTCGGCGGGTGTGTGACGGAGCTGCTTGGTGAAGTGACTTAGAAACGGGCGGAAAAGAAGCATTTTAACGTTATAGTAGCCTTTGAAAAAAAAAAAAAAATTTTTTTTTGTCAGTGATATTGTGGTAACCAATTGATTTGGGCTACTACTTCTCTTTCCAATACTAGGTAGGATGAGAAGAAGAAAATAGAAAACATACGAATACCAAGGACCAAACGTTGGCGACGTGCCCATTTCGGGTCTCGGAGAGCATTCCCTGAGGATTGATGGAGGATCTCAGGTTTGATGCGATCTGGTATCCCAGCTATCCAGTGGTCGAGCTCCGCTTCGACCTGAAGGGCAGTTTGAAGTTTCTCTTGTAAAGTAATACGAGAGTGGTAGATTTGCACAGAAACCTTGCGGATTATTTGAGCGAAATCAACCATCCAGGGAATAATGGCATATTCTGAGTCGTCTCGTGCAGGGAGGGGACGATTATGATATTCATCCATTCCTAGAGTGTCCGGACGGCCAACTGAGAAACTCATTTCGCTAGAGTATGTTAGATATTATGAAGAACACGAAAGATAGAGGTGTGGACTTACATTTCCAGCGAGAAGAGGCCCCTTTTCGAAATATGAGTGAGCTTGACCCACATGTATATTCTTTAAGTTACGGCGAGCACTCACCACCAAGTCTTGGATATCCATTCGGACCGTGGATCTGTTGTATTGCGTACTTCGCGATTAAACCCAGCTGCCAGACAGGTGCGCACAGCAAGACCAAGATACATATATGCCACTAATAACCCCATTAGCTACGGATAAACGAACTTTTTAGAGGGGTTTAACAGACGGTTAGGATTGAGTTCATTCTGACATATTTTCGCCTGTGATTATAAGGGCAAAAAAACTGTGTAAGCCACTCTTGTTTCCTAGAAAGCAAGAAAAAAAAGAAGCGGAAGACTAACCATCAAATATAAACATTGCACTGTGTCTAGATTATTAGAGAATTGTAGATAATTCAGATACAGTTGCGCCTCGCCAAAGAGCTTTCGGCTCCACTCAAAGCGCGTCAGTCCTCCCAGTTGATGCTCATCCCACACGCGAACCAGCGCGCCAAAGGAGAGAATACTAAGATATAGCGCGACAAAATTCGGATCTGGGGGCTTCGTTCGATGGAGCCATAATTCGCGCGCGCGAAGATAAAAGTCCTCCTTATCAATAAGCGGGTGGATGAAGTGAATATTATCGAAATACCCACTCATAAACACATGCGCATGCTCGAAATAATAATTTTGTTCGTGAACAGCCACTAAGGAATGCGCTGCGCTGCCTGCAGGCGAGAAACTGGAATTGTGCAGCGTTGACACAATCGAGTATCCTGGGACCCTATTGCGATTGTGCCATTGTTCTTCTTCAATAACCTGCTGCGGCTCTCGTGTCTTCTGAAGGTGTCCGAGAAATGCCACGGACGAGGTACTGCCGTGGAATTCGATACCATTCGTGTGGTGGTTTAGCTCGGTGATCTCGTCATGAACGGTGTCGCCCGCTTCGTCTCCAGGAGGGCCATAGGAGGTTAACGGGGTTCCGGTGCTATTGTGGCTATCCTTTAGCTCGAGTTGGTGTTGTCCGGGTGTCGGTCGTGTATCAACTGGTAGGGAACAAGGCGTTACATCAATATTGGGACGGATTTCTTTGTGTGATGTAGAAGCGAGCTTAGACTCGGCCATATGGAGCTTGCTGGTGACTTCATCTAATTTCTTTTCCAAATCATGGACGTAACTATCTCCCCTCGTCTGTCAGATGCTACACAGAATAATAGATTCGTTTTAATGACAACAACGCACCTGGCAGATCGACCACTCTCTCGTTGCCGGTAATTCCCCTGATAGACGCAGTTGAGTTGGCTTTCTTGACTCAAAAGGTCAGACCTCTGCTTCATAAAAATTGGTAATATGACACGTACTTTTACAATGAGAGCATGGGTAAGATTCATCGCATTTGTATTTCTTCAACCTGCACCTGTCGCAAGCCTGGGCAGCCCGAGGCCGCTTAGCTCGAGGGAGAGCAGGGTCATCTCCTCCGGAACGAGCTGTTGGAGATTTGCGTGGCATGATCCATTGATGCCATAGACGAGCGAGAGAAACAGTTAAACTGATTTATCCGTTATTCAAGGGGAAAGTGTGGGGTTTGGAGTAGAGGTGGAAAGCTGAACGAAAAGAGGAGAAATTGAGGCAATAATTGGAAACTCGGAATTGCCGGACCCCGCAACTTCATTTATCCCCGCATTGAGAGGGAAGAAAAAAAAAAAAAAAGAAAAGAAAAGAAAAGAGAAGGAATTAAGTTTAAAAAGTCCCAAGGATTCCAATTTTATCTAATAGAATGGGAAAAGGTAATGATGATTAAGAAAAAGGTGGAAAAAAAAATAATACAATCATTTATATTCATCAAGATCCTATCCTACAGCTCAATATCCATCTTCAGCTCCTTGGTAACTCCACGGACTGACTCCGAGTCCCATTCCGATACTTGCTCTGGTAAGACAACCGCCTCAAATGGCTTTCCTGCCCGTTGTACCAGCGACTCGATTCCATCACCATCTGTGAATGAGTAGAGGCGGACATATTTGCTAGCAAAGTCCAAGGCGAAAGCCTGCCCAGCAGGGATTACCACCGTCTCACCCTCACGGAACTCTGCGCTGGGCTGGTCCTTCAGACGAACAATAAGCGTACCCTCCAAGACACACAGGCAATGATCAACAGAATGGAAGGTCATGTATTGGGATAACACATTGGCCGATGAGCCGTAGTCCTTGGAAGACTCGATACTGGAGATCGCGCACACGCCGTTACTCTGAGTGGTGGTGATAAAGGGTCGCGACATGACTCCTCCTAGCATCCATCTCGGACCTGTGTTGGCGCGCAAGAAGAAGGGCTGGGAAGATTCTGGTAGTCGCTCATCATCTTTAGTCCAGTCGCCTAGTTCCGGAGGCTGATAGTTTGGCTGGAACACAACGTCAAATTTGCCTTTGGCGGCCATAACCTTGGGAATTAGCAGCGCCTTCAGATCTCGGTTATCGCTTTCAGGGACGAGAACGCCCTCGTAGGGCTCTGAAATATATCGGAAGAAATCCACCCAGTCGCCGGGGGTAATTAGACCATAGATTTCTGTATGTGGTCCGAGCATCTCAGGATTATGGACCACGGTCTATATAATTAAATGAATCGTCAGCTCTAATACCTAGAGAGGGATAAGGGCGGGGAGAGTGTTTAGCATAAATGATAGGGGCAGTGTGGCCTTACCGGTGGTACGTAGGCAAAATCTCCGGGGCCAAGGATCCGGCACTGATCGCCATTCCAAAGCTTGAGGTATCCCTTGGTCACTAGAAAGACATCGTGTGCCTTATTGTGATAGTGAAATCCCGGAGCATCAGAGATCACAGCTCCACTTTGAAAGACGGCCATCAGCCCATTTGTCTGCTTAGAAGACGCTAGAATTCGAAATGTTCCCTTGCTACCAGGGATGGTGATACGTTCTCCCTCGAGCTGAGGTATGGCATACGGAACTCTTGACTCGGGGGGTTGGTTGCTGAAGGAGAGAGCCATGGTTTAGGGTGAGGGCAAAAGGTAGATTTAAGGGAAGACTATAAAAGAAACCAAAAATAATAATAAAAATAGATAATAAGATTGATGGTAAAAGGGTAGGTAGGTAGGATATATAATGTGTGAGAATATTCTTCCAAGTCAAGAGGGAGGGTACCTGGGAGACTTTAAATCCCATGCTGAACCCTATTTATTGAGGCTTCGTCATGCGATCCATGTGGAAGGTGGAGAAGCTTTCTGACGCTATACAACTGCCGTGGTCGGATAAGCCGTAGGGCGACTGACGATTTGGGACTCGGAACATCCGAATGTGGGCTCGAACTAGACCTGGGGTAAAACAACAAGGATCATGGGTGTGTGACTGTGTGGAGACATGAATGCTCAATTATCGCTATACAGGACTAAAAATTGGTTAAAAGATTAATAACTCCAGTTCCTCAGGTACCTTGATAGGTACCTTGTCTGAGTTAAAACTCGGGCTCCTTTCTAAATTTGAACATTGACATGTTACACGTTACACTACCTCTAGTCTAAGTCACAATTTTTTTTTATAACTTTCTCATTTGTTGTTGGAAAGATGAGTCTATGGGCAATGAAAATCCATGATGGATAGCGTGAGCTTATTCAAGAAAGATTCCGAAAGAAGTTTCAAAGTAAGGGTTTGTACATACAACAAAATTTGGTGAGTCTAGTGGCCAACAACTTTGGCATATATATAAAGGGCTTCTAGTGCGTTCATAGTATGCTCACCACCTTCTCCCCTCCCCAGACTATAAATAAATATTGCCCTTGGGGGGGAGGGGGAGAGAAAAAAAAATCTCAAATAAAAGAAGAGAACAAAGCAGAAGACAAAAGAATAATAAGTAAATAGAAGCAAAACCGATGTGATTATTAACGACTGCCCCTCTTTTTTTTTTTTTTTAGAACTCGATTGAGAATATATTGAATTCAGGCACCACGAGGAGGATTGGCCTTGGATTCAAGCCTCCCACCTCCAAACCTGTCTTCCTTATCTCTGTATCGTTGCCAGGGTTTGTCTTGCCTCATATCATTGTATGAAGATACGGATGTCGAAGAGCTTCGGCTCAATGATGAAGCAGATGCAGGACTAGATGGCCCCGGAGTCGAAGTTGTGAAAGAATTCGTCGCCCGAATATAAGATGTGGTACTTGTAGGATTGCAGTGTGTGCAAGTAAATATATTGAATCCACGACCACTACAGCTAGTACAAATTGTAGTTCTGCAACAAGTTAATAGTAAATTCTAGAGACAAGGAGGGCATATAGCTAGGTACCTAGCTTACCTTGGGGCGTTACCGGCACAACTCCGACAAGTCAATACGGTTCTCCCTCCTATGCAGGAGGTATGATTGGGATCAAGTTGAGCAGTTGACGTGATCTGGTTTACCATATTGAAAAGTGTTTGGCGGGAGATTCTCTTTTTTCTTCGGAATTTGTTATGTTTTTGCCCCTCTTAATTTCTCGATGGAAAAGAGTGATAAAAGGGCCAATGTGAAATCCAATGAAGAAATAATTGAGAGAGAAATATCTCGTCGAAAAAGCCTTGGTGTTGGTTGTCTTAGTGAGGAGAAAACCAATTTTTATACTATCTGGACTGAGTAAATTCTAGTTTGAGAGGAGAAAAATGAGCGGAGAGGAGAAGTCTAAAATAAAATATCTCTTTTTATACTCAAGACTACTCCACTGGCGCGATATACCACCAATGGCCGTATAAAGAAAAAGGGCAATATGCACCCTAGGGAAGATCATGATCCTCGGCTTCGAGTCAAACGACCCCAGCCCGGTTCTGTATCGGAGGGACCGAGCGAGTATCCCACAGTTAACCTAAGGTGGAAAGAAATATTGCTATTTTCACTCGAATTAGTTCCCTTTATTTGTTTGCCGCACCAAGGATACGAGGTTGGATGGGCAAATGTATGCGAGTGGTTAATGACGGCAAAATCAGCCCTAGCGAACCATGAAAACCAGGGTATGTCTGTAAGTCAGCCAATATTCTGGTAGTGAGCCGAAAATAACAGGATATGTGTGAATATTGAGCCTTCATAGATCCGGAGAGCTGGGTCTAATTAAATTATTAGCCGAGAATTGACAAATGGACCAGCTACATCCCACGACACGTCAGATAGACTAAGATTAGTTGAAACTAGCAGCGAAAATTGGATGGAACTAAAAAAGGGAAATCATAATAAATATAGAATATCATCAAGAAACGTGGCGGGCGTGATATGG
This sequence comes from Aspergillus sparsus, assembly GCA_027569235.1. Taxonomy (NCBI): domain Eukaryota; kingdom Fungi; phylum Ascomycota; class Eurotiomycetes; order Eurotiales; family Aspergillaceae; genus Aspergillus; species Aspergillus sparsus. The sequence goes on from JAPDES010000083.1 coordinate 62,221, forward strand.
AGGGGGACAAAGGAGAACAAACCTCCCCCCCTGCCTTTTCTCTCCCCCAAATTCCCTCTCCTAGGAGGAAAAAAATAATGTGTATTGCGGAAAATAAGATTGTAAGCATGGCAGCCACGGAGGGCTGTGTTACTCGAGATACGAAGAGTCGGCAAGACTGGCAAGCATTCAGGATTATTATTATCCGGTTTCAGCAAAAGAAAGAATTGATTTTAAGCCTTCCCCATTCACGACCCACTACGGATGACCGCAGCCAAAGTAATCAGTATGATCTCACACCTCCATTTCTATTTTACGAATCGCATTATTTGTCGCTTATGGTGTCGCTCATGGCAGTTGATTTGGTGACACAGAATAAGTAACCATTCAGAATTATCACTATCACTGTCGAGCCCTGGCCAACTGCGACCCCCATTGTCATCTTAAGCAAGATCTGTGGGGCGCTATCGTTCACTAGACATGGCTTGTCCAATAAAAGAGGGAGGAAATAGAAAGGATTCCAAGTTTAGTGTCAATTGAATTTTGGCTACAGACACGAGATATTTCCCTGTTCAATTGCCGCGAGGGTTAAGAGAAGCGATTCTCAACCAGCTTCTTATGCGTCAATCTAAGTATAAGTTGAGAAGTTAGCGAGATATTTATGATTACATCTCCACAAAACAATTAAGACAACTTCATTGAATTCAATGCAGGTGTTTGCGGGCCAAGAAATTGAAGGAGTGAGAGGAAGATGATGCAGCAGGGAAAATAAAACAAGGGGGACGAGATCACTAATTCAGCTTGAGGCGATGGGCCATGTTCGGCTGAAGCCGACGATGATCGGATAACCAGGCACCAGGCATGAAATTAAATGGTTAGCGGCCCAACCCCTTTGTAGAAGTGCAAATCACACACATTGGTCTCGTAGTGCTTTAGACACCAAACTCCGTGTCCCATATCTTGTATGCCGCAGCCCTGCAGGTATCCGTTGAGCGGAGAGACGATGGAACTCTATCCTAGCTATTGCGTAGGGACTACTTCACGTGAGTCCGGATAAATTGGACATAATTGATTAAGTTTAAAGAGGAATTTGTTTTACTAAAAAGATTTCCTTCTTTTCCAAACTAAACGTGATCCTGGAGAACTCTGGGACCTGTGTTGGCTGGCGAATCCCAGATTGGGTTGCGTTTAGATGGGCGGAAATGCTATCAGAATGGTTTAAAATGACTAAAACATGGACAGTGGTCAAGTATGTATTCCTAGATGGGGAATGGCCGAGAGCGCTGGAGTAACGGAAAGGACATTAGAAGAGCAGGAGAATCTATGAAGGAAGTATCGATAGGCAGACTACCAACACTGATTGCGAAGAAGTAAGCAGTGGGTTTATGATAAACACCATGTGGTTAGCTTAGAGCCGAGCGGTTTGGAAGCCAAATCCGCTTGATATGACGTAATTAGAATGTTGGATGTGATTTGGGAAATTGTTTCTGCCTAATGCTCAAGACTAGCAATAAGCGATCTGTATATACCCGAGGAAATCACGCACTGGACTGGGATTTGGATGTTGGTTGGTGTGTTTATTTATTGTTGTTGTGGGTACACTGAGAGATCAGTGGCTTGGGATCGTTGGGGAACCAAGAAAAAAAAGTAAATATCTTACTCGCTTAGAGTTCTAGCTGGTCCTAGAAAAACAGTTAACAAAAAACAGATAAATGGATGTCACCTCAACTACAATTCTAATGAACTATTCACGATCAACTGGTTAATGCCGAGTCTGAATCTGAGAAAAGGAGGGTTGCACAAGTAGGGAGAGGAACAGGGAAAACGCTAAGCGAGCACAACAAAGCCAGATCAGCTGATGGAGAGTAAAACGCCTCAATTACGATCGATTTCTTGTTTTAATCTCATATTTCCAAACATGGATCGAGTGAAATTAAGGAGATTCTGACAATAGGGACAAAACAAGACTGACGCACATTCCCCCCTTTTCAATACAGGTAGCCATCATGAAGGGGTTTTCTAGCGGAGGAGTTCGAAAAATAAAATAAATGGGTAAAAATTGAATCTTAATAATTGTTGAAGTGAGAGAGATAGAGAATGGAAACAAAAGTTTAAAGGATCGAATCGCGAAAATCCATGCTACGATTGACACCACGCTTAATGTGATTAATCTCGGGAGGAGTTTGATATAGAATACTCCATTTGCTACTGTAAATGTAGGAAATACGTCTAGTATGCCCCAATACCAACTGCAGCCAATCTGTTAAGATGTTTCACAATTGGGAGGCAAGCGAAATTAACCCAATACCCAACATGAGAAATTCCTTTGTGGGGGAAGGGGGGGGGGAAATCTTGATATTAGCAGCGAGAATGGAACAAAGGCGAAAACAGAACCAGAAAATGAAATGGGAAACGAGGGGAGCGGGGAAGGAACATTTAGGGAAAGAAAAATAAAAAAAAGGGATGGAATGGAAGAAGAGAGAGGAGGGGAATAAAACAGTAACAATTCGATCCAAAGCTGAGGCGTCGTTACTCAGATTTGCCGTAGAAAAAAGATACCCAGAGCAATATTAAACTTGTCACGAGAAAAAAAGCCACTAAATCAACTAGAAAAGTAATCGGGAGGTAGTGATGCTAAGGCAGCAATTGCACCAACTGCACCCACCATAGCGCCAATAAGAGCCGTCGCAGCGTGGCTTTTGATACTGGAATTCCCAGAAGGCTTCATCCGTTTCGCAGGTCGTTCATGTGTTTGCGGTTTATCACTGGGAACACTCAATGTTGTGTATTGCGATTCGGGATTATTTAAAATAGCAGCAAGGCTTTGTGGTTGTGCATCCGGTAAGCAAGTCTCTTCGATACAGGATTCCCGAGTTTTATTTATACTTGGGTGTGACGACTCAGGCGGGCATATCTTGTAGTAATCAGTTGTTGCATTATCCCGGTTGATTGTTTCTGTCTCCATTTGCATGGCCTTTCTCTTGAGTGGCCTGGAGTCTACACTCATAAGTGAGCAAGGAACACTGGGGCTGGCCGCGGAACAACGAGGGACACGTGGGAGCAGAGGAGTAAGGGGATCCATAAATGGTAGAGATGGAATATCTGTGCTGGAGCTAGTCTTGCAAATGTTCGCATTGTCAGTTCCCTGGATGTGTTGGTCACTGGCAAAAGGTCCATCGTTATAAGGAGGGTGTGGGCTGCAAGGGGGTTGAAATGGCGAAAGATCATATTGATTGTATTTGGGAAAGGAATATGCCGAGCTTGACTGTTCTGGAGCTGTTGGGTATGTGTTGGTAAAGTTACTGAATGAGTGGTCAAAAAGCTTTGCTCCTGTCTCTAGGGGAAGACCCGATGTTGCACTTGGCTTCTCGGGGAAAAGCCAGGGCAAATGGCTTATCTTAGGAAGGCATGACGTGGTAGGAGGCGCAGAACGTTCATGTGGTTCGAAGAAGCCCGTAGTGTTAGTAGACACTGGGGTGTGCTTTTTGACCGGAGACAAATTTTTAGTCGGTATTGCGTGCTCAGAACTCTGCGAAGTGAAGGTCGAAGTACTATTATTCAGGGCTGGAATACTGATTTTGCATGGAGTTAGAGGGGAACAAGGACCCTGTTTAGCATGTTGTTCTTCATATTTCTCCTTTGAAGGTGGGCCTTCGCCCAATTCACTTTGAATATCGGCTTCGTGGACCTGCTGATCAGAATCTGGCTGAGGCGGTCCGGCCATTTTCATAAATGGAGGGTCGGCTGTGTCCTTTATACTTTCAGCATCAGGCTTAGATGTCTCGATTTCTGAGTCATCTATCACGTCAGCTCTATCTTTGTCATCGCGTTCAAGGCTGTTTTTATCACCTCCTCGGTCCAATTCCCGCTCTTCCTCCTCTTCCTCTTCCTCCTCCTCTTCCTCCTCCTCTTCTCCTTCTTCCCCCTCTATCTCCTCCACCTCTTCTTCCACCTCTTCTTCCTCCGCTTCTTCCCCCTCCTCTTCCTCTTCCCAATTGTCAAAATCCTGGACTGAAACTTCGTCCGTGGGATTAAAGTAGTCATGGAAATACCGCTGGACTTCGGTAGCAGGGTAACATAGAGAAGCTGCGGGTGCCGGCGGTGTCATTCTTGGAGTTGCTAGAGGTTGTTCGGGCAGTTGATCGCCAAGATCGATAGGATTTTGTTGAGAGCCATTTGCCTCATTGTCGTTTGGTCGACTTGAAGTGCTGACAGGCTCAATATCTTTGGCGGCATCAGCTTTTAATGGGGAGGTCACTACAGATGAGACTATCACCACTGAGCAATTGTCATCTGAGTCCGAATCACCAGCTGATTCATTTGATTCGGAACTATTGTCGAATATTGCATTCGTTTGCCCTGGATCTTGTGCAATCTCACAGTCATCATCCTCATCCGGAACACAGAATGTATTGGTAGTTTGATTGGGCTTTTGTGGCTCGGTGTCCCTATCTTTTAAATTAGTAACTCCTAGTCATGATTTTTCAAAAGTGACATACGTAGTTTCGCTCCACTGGCATTCACAGCGAACGGCAAGGGGAGGGAAAGTCTCTACCAATGCAGTATTAGAAAGACGGTTGGAATGTATTAATACTTCGTCAACAATATAAAAAACTTACCATTCCCACGAATCACTTCCACGCCGAATGTCAGGACATCATCATTCATAATCACAACATCTTGGTCGGAAGGTATTCTGGTCTGATTCACCCAAGTGCCATGCATAGAACCAGGATCACGAATGTAGACAAGCTAGATCAACCGAAAATCAGTTCCAGAATACCAAACGGGATAGTATCATGGTTAATTTGCGATTTAATGCGTACCTTCTTTTCTAAAGAGACACTGATCGTTGCATGAGTTCGAGACATAACTCGGGAATCAAATAGAGCATTATGTCGGGCAGGAGAAAGGTTTTTAATTTCTCGTTTTGATGCACGGCCAATCTCGACTAGATCCGAGTCGGATTTGAACTTCAGGGCACGATAGGGAAGCACATCAGGTTGCCCAAGTGGATATAGATGAACAAGAGCTGCGAGAAAGAGATAGTTTCTGTTAGCTAAGTAATGTATTACGAGGGAAGGGGTCTATGGATGAGCTTTAAGGCACCTTGTACGGCGGGCATGATGGCGAAATTTGATTTCAAAAAGAAGGCCTAGTGACTGAGTAATGTTGCCACTACCTTAACGGGAGTCAACTTATGGTATTAATATCTTAAAATGAAGAAGGCTGGATACTGGGGCTGAAGTAAAGGCAGATACGAGAGGCGTTGGCGGGGCAATACCTGAGTAACCCCCCCCTCGATGTACCGTACACAGACTGAATGTATTTCGAAGATGGGAGACAGGAGTGTGTCGACGGAGAGATAAGGCTTTGAAAAGCGAAGATGAGGAGGGGTAAGCTGGATCACTCCTAAAAGCAATGCAGTCAGCCTGGGGTTAACGGGCGGTCGCTGTCAGGCAGACAAGGGCGGGCACTTACTAGGTTACGTATTTGGACTTAAAAGGCAGGCATAGACCTCCGGAGCCTAGCCAGGAAGTTAAACACATTCACGGTTGATAAAACAGAAAGGCGGCTGCGCTGGTATTATTTAGGACCATTAGGCAGAGAACCTGGATATGAGCTGTCTGGAACGGGCTACCTAGTCTGATAAGAGAGCGGGTGCTGAGTGACGTCGATCAGCACCAGTTGTGGAAACCGGGACTGTATTACCGAAACACTCCAGCCAAATGAAAAAGCCAGTCCCAGTACAGAGGGATCGCGAACAAGAGATGATGTGATATATAAATACGGGAGGAACTTGAGGTGAGTCAGAACAGAAGATGGGCACCTAACACCTGTAGGTAGTACCTGTAGTATATGGGGCAATGATAGTTGATGACGCTGATGCCCACTGATAGGCGGAGGAGTGGGGAAGTTCCTAGGGGATGTATCAGGTGGTCTGCTGATGGATCGAGCCTAGTGCGCCTTGACATTCCTCGATCCAGCCAAGCGCCGCCAACACAGCAGCAAACACCAACGATTTACCTATTATATCTATCGATCGGTCCGGAACAAGACACAATAGTAGAAACTAAATCAAAGAACCAAAAACTCACTCTCTATCCATTATTGATGAGGTGCTATCCTTCCCACTCCCCATCCTTTGACTATGGTACATACAAAATAATGTTGGCGCTCCGCTTCCATCAACACATGAAAATCCCAGGCTCAGAAAGCACCCATCCAGGAAGAATGCACTCTCCCATCATTCTACCCTATCCTCCTAAAAACCAAACCCAATGGACAATCCAACATGACAAAAAGAAAAAGAAAGAATCGAATACTAGAGGCATAACTCTTTTGGGTGGCGTGTGCCACTATCATAAGATGTGGAGAGAAGATGTGTCAAGAAGCATGCAAAGAGGTTAAAAAATGAAAATAAGGGGGAGGAGAAAATAAAAGTTAATAGAGGGAGAACAAGAAAATTTGGAGGGAAAGGAGAAATTGTATAGTAAATACACATAGAGACGAAATGGTTTATGTGCCCTTAGCGTCTCAAATCATATTAAATTGAGATGGCCTGAAATAGCGTAGTAGTCTAGGTCATCTCAGGAAGAGATAAAGCTAGTTCGCGTGAAAATCACAGACCTGGAGGGGCACCGAAGCCAGCACCCATGCTTTGCAGGCGTGCGGCAAGCTGGGGATATTTCTCCTGTACCTCAAGCTGGGTTCGAGTTACCTCCGCATAAGAGATAGCATTAACGATCTCCCCCTCGGTGCGTGCGAGCTCGGCGGCGCGCTCGAAGTATTTGAGTGCCTGGGAGACCTTGCCTTGTTGAAGGAGGAGTTGGGCCATAGTTCCCACAGCGATATCACACTCAGGATCAACTGTGTTGTAGTTAGCGTTTAAATTCCATGGTGTAACTTATGGTGGTCTGAGCGGACAACTTACTGATTAGCGCCTTCTGGCACAAGTTCTCCGCCTCCTGGAAGTCGTGCTTCCATTGGAACAAGGCAAGGGCCTTGTTGATTAATGGGAGAACATTAATACCCATGGGCTTGCTTTGCTTTTCCATCTCGACGGCCTTGTCGAACTTTTCGATGGCTTCGGAATAGTTCTGCTGATCAAGGAGCAGCTCACCATAGTAGTTATACACATCTGGCACGTCCTCAAAGTTCTTAACAGACCTCCTGAAGGTAGCCATGGCGGAAGCAACAGAGCCCATCTTATATTGAGTGACACCTAACTGGATATGAGAGTAAATGAAGGTGCGGTCTAGGTCGATTGACTTCTGATAGTCCTTGGCAGCTTCAGCAAATTCGCCGAGGATGAAGTGAAGCTGGGCACGGTGGTAATAGATGTCGGGATCATCCTTGTTGTGGGTTATGGCGAGTTCGAAATCATCTGCAGCTGCGTCCTTATTGCCTACTGGCGGGTTAGAAACATACTTGCCCAGCTATATCCAGAGATTGAAGAACATACCGAGTTCTAAATGCAAGCTTGCGCGCTTAATGTAACTTTGAACGAGGGATGGGTCGAGTTCCACGCTCTTGTTGAGGTCAGCTAAAGCATCTTGTGCATTGCCCTGAAGGTAGGTGAAAGTAGCCCTCAAGTTTAGAGCGAGAGCCTCAAATTCACCCAAGTCGCCGATCTCTAGGGCTTTGATGAAGGCGGCAGCTGCCTCATCATAGCCATCGCCAGTCCGATGGGCCATAGCTAGTAAACCTTTACGAAGCTGACCCTTGCCAGAATCTTCACTGAGATCGGTGGACTCGTCAAGACCTTCGGGGAGAGGTTTCGGACGGAAGCTTTGAAGATAGTTAGAAACAAAGGTAGGGCTGGGGAGCTTCTTGCCCTTTGCTTCCAACATGGCCTTTCCTTTGCGTTCGGCAACCTTCTTAAGTAGCCTTTCTAGGGCAACACGGCTAACTTCATTAGAGAAGCCATCAATAATGCAGCTAGCGGTGAAGTCAAGAAGAGCTTCACTGAACTTCTCGAGATGCTCATACGCGATAGCTCTCCTATTCAAGGCCTTGACATATTCACTATCCATTGCGAGCGCAGCACTAGTATCCTCAACAACCTTCTCCCATTCCGATAGCACATTGTAGCAGGCGGCGCGGTTGGAGTAGAAAACAGGGTCTGGTTTGCAAATGATGGCCTTTCCATAGAGTTCAATGGCCTTGTTGTAATCCTTCGAACCATAGGCTTTGTTACCGGCAGCCTTCAGTTTAGCGGCATACTGTTTTCTTGTCTGGATCGGAATAAAATAGAAAGTCAGCATTGTTCCCGCAATGCCTCAAGGGCAGGTTCAACCCCAGGTCATTTCCAAACCTACCTCTTCAGACAGTTGACCAACAGTCGCTTCGTCAACCTCGGGAAGCTCTTCCGAAGGCTCTTCCGCTTTTGTTGATGCTTGCTCTATGGCGCAATCAGCTAAATGTTCTATCGCCTATCGCTCTAAAAACGAGTAGCATCCGGTTCAACATACCATCCTGAACGGAGGCTGCCTTTGCCTTCTTTTCCTCCTCGGCCTTCTTCTTCTCCTTTCGGCGTTGATTCTTGCTTTTCTTTTTCTCTGGGGGCGGAGATGACTGTCCGGGTCGACCTGAATCGGAGAGGTAGTAGACGACACCAGCACTGGTCACAACCACCGCGACACCGGCAACCGTGTAAACAAGGGCTTTATTCTCCGACACCCATTTCGAAATGCGGTCCCATACGGATGCTGTGGAAGAAGAAGAAAGTGAGGCAGTGTCGACGACCACGTTCGTCGATGGTTGAGGCAATGGCGAAGCGCTCGACATGATGACCGAGGAAGGGCACCTTATCCTTCTCTTGGACTGTTAGTGAGTTGCAAGAAAAAAAAATCCTTTCCCCCTTTTTTTCGTCGGAAAAATCTGCAATGACCGAATCAGTCTTCCATCAGAGAAAGAAGCAAATGATAGGTGGTAGATCGAGGTGAGACAAACGGTGTTAGGGTGGTGGTAAGAAGCCTGCTCTTTTTTTTTTTTCTTGATCGAGGTTGAAAGAGTGAGAAAGGAAGAAAAGTTACGCGGTTTGGCCGTTCCGGCGATGCAGCGGCTTTCCGAGCTCTAGCGCAGTCAAGCCAATCACACCCACCAGAAAGGAGTGGTTCAGCTTGCTGGTTTCTCCACAACTGCAACCTTCGGATAGGAAGTCGGAGGTCGATTACCCATCCTTGGAATTGTCGCATGTGCAAATGATGACGATTATTTCTTCTCATTTTACCAATTACTATCCTGTTATTTTCTAACGTTCAACTCCTACACATGGAACTGCTCTGTGCCCGACTTAAAAGCCCAATTGCCCTGATTATTTAGCTTCGGTGCCTCGTGAACGATGTCCTCACAACCTTTCCAGATCTTCTCATCTCTGCGCTACGATCCTGCTCTCCCAGATGTTGTTGTCAGAGACACCGAAGATGTCTATCCTAATCCTCTTAGCACACCATACTACCTCCTACCATACCACCAAGACAGACTCTACAATGCGGCCAGCCATTTCAATTGGAAAGATGCTTTGGGGTTTCTCCGACAAGATCTCGCTCAATTCGCTGAGTTTCTTGATAAATTTATCCCCGATCGTTCAAAACCGTGGCGCCTCCGAATAGTCGTTGATCGCAACGGTGATTGTAGCGTCGAACCCAGTCCGGTGGCGTCAATGGATCCGCGAAACCTCCTTCTTCCGTTACAGACTCCGACCATATCCACTCCATGGCAGGTTTTTGTTGATTCCACTCCTACAATCCCATCTGCGTTCACGACGCATAAAACCACTTCTCGAGAGAATTATACAGCGGCACGTCTTCGATCAGGAATTACTTCGCCACTGGACCCCGCCGAAGTCCTCCTTGTGAATCAGGATGGTGAAGTCATGGAGGGAAGCATCACAACCCCCTATTTCAGAAGACGACTACATCAAAAAGAAGACTCCCCTAACTACGAAAGCGAACCTGAATGGGTCACACCGCCGCTCTCGAGCGGCGGTAATGCGGGGACAACAAGACGGTTTGCTTTGGCTCGAGGATTTTGTGTTGAGAAAACCATAATTGCCGCAGATTTTTGTGATGGTGAAGAATGTCTGCTAAGCAATGCAGTGCGAGGGTTTATATTTGGAAAGATCGTAATTCGGAGATAATATCAAGGACCGCAATCTTAATCCCGCAGCCCGGCATCAAGTATCCGATGCTAAAGAAGGGCAAATGGTAAAATGTCGTAAGTGCTAAACAGGCCCCAAGGAGCAAGGTAGGTTGACTCATATCAATGCAATACAGTCATCACAATATCATGGTATGAAGATCCGAGAGGAATATATAGACGGAAGTAATGCTATGCTAGACGCTTCCCTTTATAAAAAAAAGGATGCGCCCGTTAATCTAGATCATAAATTAGGACATTCCATCCCTTATACTATAAGGAACATCGTCTCAGAATACCGTCGGAAGTAGTAGTCTCACCACCTCTTTTCCTTTCTTTCTTTTTTCCCAATAAAAAAGACAAAGGAAATAAAGGCTCTCTTTTTTAAGATATTGACACACATGATGGCCAAACTGCTGCCCTTCTCTTAATTAAGGGCCATGGCCCTGGTTAATTCAACCTCAACTATGAATAATCCCTTTCCCCTAAGGCTAGATGCAAACTACCTTGGAGCTGATGCTATTCTACACGGTACAGGGGGCAATAAGCTACTAGATAAGACTTTATTTTCCTCCCCTAAAAGGCACGGCTTCAATTACTACTTAGTTTAGATATTAACACTAAAATAATAAACACTTTAGTACATAGTGTCTCTCTTAGGCACTCCTTTATTAACTCCCTCTTGCTATAAAACTCCTATTTTTCATCTTCAGCAGTTCATGCTTTACTTTCCTTTTCATGATCATTTTTATGACAACATCTTTTATCTCTTGTTCTTAAATTATGCTTAACCCAACAGCATAAATGCAGCCTCTAGATATTCAATATGAAAGGCACAGCACCATTAAATAGAGTTTGAGGAGAGCAGCAATTCACATAGAGTAGTCACACTTTGCTCTTCAAAATAAGCTTTACATACTAATGGCTAGTGCGAGTTCATGTTAGAGCCAAGCTAGCCATCATTATCATAATTAATGAGGATGAAACGCTTGCTGAGACCTCATTAAAGTACAATAGGGTCATGTTGCACTGAGGACAAGAGCTTCTCAAAGTCAGTATTATGGAGCTCCTAAACTATGTTGATCATGCTTAATATAATATTGTGGATAATACTAGAATAAAAACACAAAAACAAAAAAAAAAAAAAATCTTATTTAAAGACTTGCTCTATTAAGGATTGCAGAATTGGATATCAATACTTACTCTATTGTTCCAGAACAACGCTATAGGGTTTCGCATTCCAGAGAGCCATACATATTCTTCAGCTGGGGGATGGAAGAGCTAATAATTATCATGAAGAGACATAACAATATAACTCCGTTATATGCTTTTAGTTAGACTCTTGTTCCTGTAATTGGTCACTTCTCTATAATAAAACCCACTGTCTTTTTGTTTTTTGTATATATAGAGTACAATAGGTACGAGTAGAGGCTGTTTTTGTATTGGTGGCCCCTTTTTTCAGGCAGAACTTTTCTACCCGACTCAGGCGAACACTCACATATACTTTCTAATTTAGGACTAGCCTCCTCACTACACCCCGCGTTCCCAATAAGGTTAGTGTTACGGCTGGCTGGAAGCTGACAGAAATTCTTGTCGCTGAAAGGAGACTCCGATCCGAGCCAAAGAACCTACCTGAAGATTTATCGAGAAACGGGAATCGAGCAGACGAGCATTTCCACTTCCACCAGCAATACATATCGTTGCTTTTGATGGAAGCAAAAAGCCATCCCCCCAAATATACCAGCAACTATGAAGTTCTTTGAAAATGTCTTTACTTATGACTATTCCTTTCCTGCGGTGTCTCTAGCCTACTTCCTTCGTTACCCAAATCCATACTCACGCCACGTGCTTACGACCGATGTCATTGAACGTTATGTTGACCCCCAGACTCAGCGTCTGCACACCACTCGTCTTCATTTGAAGAAGTCCAAGGTTCCGTCGGGCATTCTCAAGTTGCTCCCTAAGGGTATCGGCGGATCCGACAATTCCGGGCAAACCTATATTCTCGAGACAACGGTCGTTGACGTCAAGGAGGGTTGGATGGAATCCGAATCACGCAATATGGAATGGACAGGAATTCTTAGTGTTGTGGAAAAGCAACTTTACCGACGTCTACCCCTGGAGGGGGCTCTAGAGAGCCTCGCAGGTCTGTCTCTCGATGACAAGGTTAGCGAACAAACTACCGTGAAGACAACTGTCACCTTCCGCTCTCGTTTTGGACAGGGAAAACTTCTCGGTCGAAGGAAGACAGAATCAATTGGGGATCATGCCGGTGATGTTGACGAGGATGCTCCGAAAAGGGGATTTTTTTCTTCATTGTCGACCGCGGGCATTCAGCGGACAATTGAACTCATCGGCTTGAATCGAACCCGCGATGCGGTCCTGAAAAGTAAACAAGGCATGAATGTGGTCTTGGAGCGCCTTCGTAGCGGAGGAATTGTTGGTGTCCTAGAGGGTATGCGCCAGGACCGGGAAGCAGCAGTGTTAGGCGCTGACGGCCCTTGGAAGCGTGTATGGCTGAGGGGAAATAACCTCAAGGAAGACGACGAAAACTAAACGAATCGACGATTCGAAATGAGGATTCAGAGAGCCAATTCTCGAATTGGAAAACTACATCGATGCAGTATTCAAGCGCGGAGCTCGGGCGTTGGGATTTGACTTTTTTTTTTTCTTGGTTTTTTTCCTCCTTTTATTGCTGGACACTCTCCTAACACTCTATCTCGCATTTAGCATGATATTCCTTTTTGTCTTTTTTCTGATTGCTTTGTGGATATTATTGCTTCTATCAGAGGCATGTCGTCCTTGGCATCATGTTCTCAATGGAGTTTACGAAACCCAATGTTGGCTGTATACTAGGAAAAGGGGGCGAACGACAAATTCGGTGCCTTCATTTATTTAAGAGCAACCCTTGTACAATATAAATTGTTATTATTTCTCTCTTTAGATCTGTTATTTCTTTATTACTCGTACCTCCTACCTTGATAGGTAATAGTTGACAGTAATATTGCTTCGCGAAGGATTTTGTTTATTCCTGCTGAGTCATGAATATGGAACCACCGCGGGGTTTTGCCTCCCAATATAAAGACGTTTCTACTAAATAATTCAATTGCCCAAGAATTTTCCATAGTGGGGGATATGCGTAACTGAGAAGACCCCAAACACCATAAAATCCTCTGATTGTTTCTCTTAAATGGAAATCTAGTTACAATTAATGTCAAGCCATCCAAATAGCCAGCCTTAGTGGACAAACTGAATGAATGCTCGCGTTAGCTGCACCTACATCGCCAGCAAGTCAGCCTTACTGAATTTGTACTTCATTAAGAAACTGTAGACAACAAGAGCTTATTTCCACCATCACCGTCACCACCACTGGGCCGCTCAGAGAAGGAACTTGCCCCCGTCCTCCAGTTTGAACTCCCACATTGCCTTCCCCTTGCTAGGGAACGAGTGACTTGCTACGACCGCGCCTGCTCGAGGTACGTTGAAGACATCGAGTAATATCCATCTGTATTTCTCATATTCTAAGGCATAGTCCATATCGTTCTTGAAAGTAAAGATCGGTGAGGCAGGGCCGCCTTTTGGAAAAGCGAACGAGCTGCCGATTCCTGGACACCTGAACTCTACCGATACGAGGTGTGAGCAAACCTAGAGTGCTACCGACTTGAGCACCGTTGAGATCCAAGAGGCTCAAATGGACTCTACGAATTTATTTGATTTAAGCCAGAACTTTCAAATCCTCTCGGTGCCTACCGACGACGATGATCTTCAGACCACAGCCCAAAAATTAGTGCAGTTAGCTGAGACTGCGAAGCAGGGCAATAGTCTCGCCCTCTGGACTGGCTCGAGGCTAGTCCCAGAAGCACCGGATCCAGAGACTTTGGCTGTGGAACAAATGACACCGCAAGAGCGGATGGATTATGAGGAATGGAAGAGAACAAAAGACCCGAATACCAACCACACGGATAGCCCCGATCATACCCAGGGTCACAGGAAAATCAAAATTCCAAACTTCCTCTGGGATGAATACGTAGCTCCGATTCCGCAGGGGCAGCAGAGTTTTAAAAAATTTACACAACGGGCGGCAGCGATGGATATTGTTTTTGAGCACCACGGTGCAACCCCGGAGCATGCGACGTGGCTTACCTACAACATGTCGTCCATTCTCCCCCTAATAAAGGCTGTGACGAAGGTGTTAAATATGAAAACCCATTTTCAAATCAATTATCACTCTTCCAAGTCCGGCATGAGTGACATGGAAGTTCTAGAGTTGAAAACGGTACGCAGGATAGTGGCAGCAGCGGAACGAAACCGAACTCGCGAGCTTGAGAAGATTCGCCGACTCACTAGAACGATAACGGAGGCTGCGGCGGTGCTTAAAGCCCGTGCGAAAAGTCTTGAACAGTAGATTGATGCTCTAGCGTCAGCTGCATTGAAGCTGCTACAATTAGGGATCTGTGGTACTTAAAAGCATAGTTTTTATACAGGGACGGAGATATGCCCTGGGATTTTAGTTCTATAATAACTACTTCATTTAATTCAAGGGATTTGGTAATTTGAAAGGGTGCCGCTGTATTTTGTGATGAAGATGGTGGTATCCAGCCATCTAGTGCATGGGTTTTTATACACAGCAGTTTAAACCGTGAGCTAAATCAGTGGTGTGCTTGTTACCTCCTATAACTATTAGACTGGGTAGGCGTGAACCTTTTATATCTAGGTTATTTAAGGACCTGGGTAGTCAACTACATTTTCATCACATTAAAACACACTATAAAATACATGTCATTCATTGGGCCATCACTATGAATAAGGTCTCTCTCTCTGAATAAATTGGATAGGTATTAACTCCTTATTAGTAGCCTGAATAGTTAGGCTCATACCTAGGTAGTTAGGTTCTGTAAAGCGTTCTAATGGTCTACCTACGTAAAATATATCGGTGCCTTCTCCTTCTTAGTTATGTTATATCACTTTTTGATCTCATCGATAGCCTTGACAGACGCAAAACATAAAACCGCCTATATAGGGAGATACGGATACGATATAGAGTTTTGTTGGGTTGGGGATGGCTACTATCAAAACCAGAGGCACGACTGGGTCTGGTAGATTAATTATGACACTCTCATCACCAATACAGACACTAAACTAAGTTATCTGGCCGACGACTCCTTAGCAAGTTTTTTCCAATCTAATAAGATTAAATTCCTGTAAAGATATACATCAGTTTTGTCTAGAAGCAGGATTGCCTTCCAGTTGCTGGCAATACAGATGGTCTGGATGAGAATCTCAAGTTCCTCTGCTTGGGCACTTAAATCCCCAGCAGTGATCTATATTGTTAGTTAAAGCTTCAGCTATCAATAAATCCTGGGACCGTATTACTAAGTAGAGTGATAAGAGATGGCTTCTGCTGTTAAGGTTTTCCCCACACCAGGTGGGCCACTTGGTACCAACAAGCCTTAGTATAGTAATCCTAGCTTAACCGGGTTGTAAGCATAATCATGACATTCAACCCCGACCATTTTGCGCCCCAGAGGTGCCTCTCAAGGCAACATGGTCTTATAGTGCTGATATATGGAATTTCGGCGCCATGGTAAGCTGATCCGCGAAGGAAAGTCTTGTACAATCTGTTGGATACATATTAATATTCCATTTCTCTTTAAGCTCTGGGAATTACTTTCAAATGATACACTTTTTCCTGTCTGTGATTCTAGACAGCACTCATACTCTGAAGCAGAACACATTGCTCAGATGATAGCATTACTTGGCCAGCCCCCTACTACTTTATTGCAAAGAGCAGATCAGCGTGTATCTTCACAACTATTCTCCTCCCAGGGTATAACAGTCAAACACCATGTCAATTCATTAATGGCTACTGATATTCATAATTTAGGTGAATTCAAATATCCACACCTAATTCAACAAGAAGAGTTTATTTGGTTTAACCGAGTACCATTCCTACAGGGAGAGGATAAGAGGCTCTCCATAGAGTTTGTCAAGCGGATGATTCAATGGGATCCTGCCCAACGGTCCACGGCCAGGGAACTCTGCACTGATCCCTAGTTGGACTTTCGCTCTTGAGATTCGCAAGATTCAGTGTCTATTTTAGCGACTTCCTTTCTGTTTGTTTCTAGAACCCATAATATAGACTCCTTGCGCTACAGTCTAGGCACGAGAAGAGCCTGATACTGGGATTAATAAATCTCAAGGTAATTAACAGCGCGCATTGCTAGGGAAGCAGTTAAAAATCTAAGTATTTGTACAGTATCTTACCCCAACAAAAGTAAAACAAAATAAAAACCAGAAAATTTGACGGTGACAAAAGAGAAGGAACGCAGAGGATATCTGTGTATCAGGCCTTTAAGACTATTCATTCTGAGTAGCTTCAGGACGACTGATTCCACCATCCTTCGTAGGAAGCTTCAATCCGTCAGACACATGCTCTTCCCCTAGAATTCAACGGCTACCAAGGCCTTTGTCGACCATTATATTTCCAATTATATCTTCTAACACGCCTCGAAAATGTCAGGGTCAGCTTGGGAAGCTTCTTGGCTTCTATCCATCGTAGATCGAAGCTAGCTTGCCATATAGAAGTGGCTAGCACCCGGGTTTTAAGCGAAATGATGCATTGCCTACGTAGGGTGATAATCCTCATTGTGCAAACACCGCTACCGGCTGACTCGGGCTACAGTCGTGAATTGTGATGTGTGCATTCATCTATGAATAAATTATAGCTACAAATGACTTGAATTATGATGAATCAGGAATGCCTATGTTTTATTTATAAGTATGTTGTTGGTTAGGTGCTAAGGATAGTTCATGAGTACGATTTTCAACACCAATTTCCCACAGTTTCCACTTATAAATAGGATTAACATAGTTCTGATGCCTTCTCCTATAAATCAGGAAGACACCCCCTAAGAGGGTCAAGCTGATCCCCCAACACTGCCAGTGAAAGGACCAGTTTTTTGGGTCGGGGTTCAGCGTTGGGCTCCATGGGGTGATTGTATAGGAAGACGTATTTGCTGTAGTCAATGTCTGATTTTTAAACAAGACTAAGCTGGCCGAAATGGCTGCCATGGCGCTCATCTGTTCTGCCATTGACTCGGGGCTCGATCGGTGGTAAGGCTTCTCCCGCGCCCACCGAATACCGCAGAGTGTCTTGCTATCTCCACCGTTGCACTGTCTTGCTGCACCGACAGCTGATCCCTGCACGCGAGGAGTGACCTGGAGGGCTGTGTATGGAGCAAGCATGGTGACAAATGCGAGATCAGCAACAAAAAGGCCTTTATGAATGTATTGATTTTGCGTGCAACCATAGAAATCGCAACCAAGTAGGACCTTGCTGTCACCATACCAGTAATTAAAGAAGGTATTCGAAGCTCGTTCAAGAAGGCCATCAAGCCTATTTTTCCACTGAGAATCCTTGCCGTTTGTCTACTTGCATTTTAGGATTCATGCTTTGCTTACTGGCAAAATCTTTGTTTTTTTTTCGGAGTAAACTTCACTCACCAGGTTATACATGTATGCGACCCCACGGATATACTGCCCAAAGTTGTACTCCGAGCTTGAAATACTGTCAATCTCGCAACTGGAGGCTGAAATCACATCATTTATCCACCAGGAATCCGTCTCTAGCATCTGGGACCTTACACTCCAGTCCCAGATCTTTTCTGCCCACCCGATATAAAAGGGGCTATGCGTAAACCTGGCTAGTCGCGCGGCAAGGTGAAATAAGCCACCATTTATAGCGGCGTTCTTAACAGCATTTTCCCGCCACTGGTGAGACGAAATTCCCCAGCGAAGACCGCCATTGCAGGATTCGGTATCCCACCTGGAAATCTGAGAGTGGAAAACCCCCTCTGCGAGGGTACTCCAGCTCGGCTCAAAGGGATCTGGGGGATAGTCCACTTCAGCGGCGGTCATAGCAGCAAGGCCCCAGGCTAAATGGTCATCATTATATATGTAGTAGTTCCAACGCTCGGAAAAGAAGTCGTTGTTGTCTCCTCGGTGGTAGTACATGGCCTGCTTGACGGTTGGATTATTGGAGGGATCGCCAGTAAAGTACCAATATTGAATCAAAATGTCCATCAAGACTCCACTCTTCCACCATCCCCCGGGTATGTATCCAGGAATTTCCCCGGTCCGATTAGACTTATAGCGGGACATTGTATTGAACGCAGTGATGGCAGCAGCATGTTTAATAGACTCTAGTGAGAAATTAGGCTTTGGCCGGTTGTTAGTAGACACGAGGGGTTGAGGCCACCGGCGTACGTTCATCATCAATGTCCAGTCCAATGGCAGAGACACATCCCACCATGACCGTGGCGGCTAAGGCCATCTGAAGATAAGCTTTCAAGATCATCTTGGCACACAATGACGCTAGGGGAGCGATGCGGTAATAATGGTGGGGTTTGAAGAGGGCACCTGGGCCCACAGCAATACGTAGAAAGAAGATGGTGGTAGAATATTAGCCTGAAAAGACAAAATTAAGGGCAAAGAATCGTCCTCACAATTTTAAACCATTGAAAGGTGGTGGTTGAGAGAACGCTTGCCTTTGTGGTCGGATAAAACCTAGTTCGTTCCGGCTCTCAGTGTTGTAGAGGCGAATGATGGAAAGAGCAAACGGGAACGGGATGTGATCATGTAACTAAAAGATAACTTTTTATTCCCTAGTTACTCCGCTGATACCACGCATATTTTACACACATCTCGTAAACATAACATTTTGCTTGCGTGGCAATTATTCGTTTCTCCATTATCTGTTTGACACGTGACCTGTCCTCTACTATATAGGCCACACCGCTCGTCAGTTCTGTAGATAGAGATCTATCCATCTTCATCCATCTGGATCATCATGTCTTCTTTCTCTCCCGGTTCCATCCCCTGTCCCGTCATTATCTCATAGTTATCAGAACGAAGCCTAAGATCCACATTCGGGACCCGAGCCGCAACTCGAACGATTCTGGTACCTCTCGCATTTTTTCTCTCACGTTGTTTTCCTGCACGCTGCGGCGTGATGTCACTTGCTGCGGTGGGGAAAGCTTCTCTTGAGGGGGGCACGCTGAGTCCAGTGGTAATCCTGTTGACACTATTACGAGTTTGGCTGAACTACTACACGGGTTTCATATTGGCCATGGGCGACAATCATCTACGGAGTCATCTCAGCGATCCCAACAACCGTCTCCGGTGGCAGCGGAGTTCCACTCAGTAACGAAAGGAACACGTTTAGGAGTGCCTGCTACTTTTAGTGAAGAGGGAGTTGTTGAGTTCCTAGAGATTCGGAAGGCGCTCCATAAGCGATGACGGATATTAGATGATCCGCTCCGGTCTGCCACGTCCCAACCACTCAGAGGACACAACGGACGAAACAGACCCACACCCAGACAACATTGAGAACAAAGCCAATCGGCGTCATTGGAATCAACCCCACAACTAATAAAGACATGGAAACCAACCAACGATTGGGCATGATGTCCTACAGTCAAGGGCCGATCTTTACGGGCAAGCTGGGGGGGAACGTGAAGCTATTCATTAAATTAGTGCAAGTTTTAGTGGATGACAACGACTTTGAGTTAGGATGATCTTAATGAGGAGATTTGTACATCAACCCAATCAGATCTCTAAGATTTGGCAGCCCGTTACGTCCGAGGGCTCCCTGCGGAAGACAAGGAGAATTGGAAGGTCCTCATATCCCATATTAAGTTAAGGAAAGACTCGGGGAAGGAGACCTCCCTGGAGTACTTACTCTAATTAGCGAGCAAATTGGAGAATGGGGATACAAAAGATTTGGACACAACCGTGAACGGAGAGAAGTCAACTGAGGAGATCTTGGCATATTCCATAAAGCCCCAATCTAGAGTAATGGAATCATTGGTTGAGAAGCTATCCGAATGGAATCCATCGGCCTCAGCTTCAACATCTCAGCCGTATAGGGCACCCGTGGCAAACCCGTCCCAACAGCAACCTGGTAGCGGTCCTCCGGAACTCGGATATGTTTTCGTTGTGGTCAAAATGGTCATATTGCTCCAACCTGCACGAATGAACCGTTACCACAAGAACAGCAGGAGGCTTTACAGGCACAATTTCAAACACAGCAACTACAACGTCAAGAGCAACAAGCTCAATTACCGACTCCCCCAAGGTCAAGTGCAACTTCATCTGCATCACGTCCGCAACGACCAGCACAACAGCCGCCCGGTGATGGCCCCTCCGAGTTCGGCCTCAGCAGCCGTGGCAACAGTCACCAGTCCTTCTAGGGTACAGTATGTTAATATCAATGATGAAAGATTGAGTAAATGGGACAATGGCTTTGAATACAAAAATGCTATTATGGTTGTGAAGTAGTTGCAAGTAGATAGGCTGATGACCAATTTAGGAGTGCTTTCGGCGTTCCAGGCATCCACCAGGAATGCTTTGCAGGAACTTATAAAAGTGTATACTGCCGGTACAAAGAGGATGCGGGAACAAGAGACTTATGGAATATACTCGACCACTACAAAATTGGGGAGAATTGATAAACCATCAATAGTAGACACCACGTGGTCGCAATAATAGCACGTGTCTATGGTGCGATGGAGATGAAGTGGAAAATACTTCTCTCTTCCTTCTTCCTTTACTTTCCATACTCCCTTCGACGTCCACCCCCTATCCATACTATTTTGTTATAACCGTCCTGATATTTCCCTCCATCAACCGTCCTTCCATAATAGGCCCTTGTCTCGCCTCTTCCATCACGCTGGATGTCGAACGCTGGAAGGGGAACCGGTCTGGCCGCAAGAATGATTGGATTTCTCACCGGCAATCCAGGCCAGTCGAACGCTCCAACCCGAACCCAGAATACCGATGCTGTGGATGATGAGCCCAGCCAAACTGAGGCGGGGGAGGATCCGATCATCTTACCGGCTACCACCCCTTGGACCATACATCCTGTCCCTAAGGAGGTTACGCTTACTAGTGACGAGTTGAGTAAACTCATTTATCATCCGCCAAGGATTAGAAAGCTTTATGAAAAACATTTCACCCAACAGGGCCGCATCAGACAAAAATACCGCCATGTCGTTCTCGCCCAAGCGCCAAATGGGAATCTAGTTCACCCTGAGGAGGTTCGACAGTCGAACATTGTCAATTGGCCGGCAGCGCTTTTAGCGTATGAAAACCCAGAGACTTATAATGCAAAAGGGGCGTTTCGGCGGAGGTCTACGAAAGTCCTTAAAGAAACACGCAATGCTGATGGGACCTATTCACATCCATCGGCGACGGAAATCCGATCGCTCAACAAAGTTGCTCGCGATAATTTAGTATCCGACACTCTTGCTAACTATCCTGTCCATGCTGAGGACAGCGATATTGAACAGAATGCCAGTACCCGTGCCGTTCCTAACGAGGTGGAGGCTCTGAAGGAGATGTTGATTCACCGTCACCGTACCGCGAACGACGCTCAAACAAAATTGCGTAATGCCCTCGCACAGAAGGACAAAGAAATCACCCAGTTGTCCGATACTATTGCCACCTTGAAAACTGACCTCGGTAACCTCAGCGAGAAGTTAGCAGATATGAATAACGAGGTCACAGTCCGACAGGAGCGTATCAAAGAAACCAAGAGAACCACGAGTCGCCTGATGCTGATGCTGATGCTGATTCTATTTCTTTTCTTTTTCTTTTCCTTTTCTAGATAAAACTTTTGACCCTAAGTCAAAAATTCGAGGCCCCTGAGCCGTGTAGAGGCGAATGATGGAAAGAGCAAACGGGATGTGATCATGTAACTTGCCTTTTAATCCCCCCCGTAGTTAGCTAATTTTAATACCACGACATCTCGTTCCCATAATATTTTGCCTGCGTGGCAATTATTCGTATCATAGTTATCATTACGAAGCCTAAGATCCACAGTGCTGTGGAGCTGAATTCTAGCTAGGAACACATCTCCTTTTCTGGAAACCCCGCACAAGTGTCCGGAGAGCAATAAACCTTAGGACCAAGATAAAAAACCACCTCGAATGAGTAAATCATCGTGGTATAGGAATGTGTATTTGAAGTCAGAGAGGCAAGTAAAAACATCGCTAGGGTGAACGTCCGTCCAAGTAAGGGGATGTGGGGATACGCGGGAAAAGCTAGAGGGGCGTAAAGGCTAATACATATGCGCTATCCCTGATTAGGAAGGAGGCAAATTATCCTGAGAATCCATAAAGCATCGCAATATTTAACCACAGATTTAACTAGGGTAAAGCCTAAATTCCCCATACAGTAGTAATTTACTACACATAAATTACTTTATTAGATTATTTTTGATTTTTTATATATTTAAACTTGCTTTCTAGACTATATCTAAATTAATAGAATTATTTATCTATAATATATAAATATAATATCTAAAGTAGTTAATAATTATAAGCCTAATTGTTTTTAAGTACTTTTAATATATTATTTAAAACCTTTACAAATTTCTTTATCTATTTATTATGTGGTCGCCAGGACCGAATAGGTGGTGGGAGGGATTTGCTGGGTGCAAATATGCAAGAGACAACAATGGTGGCAACACAGCTACTTTTAAATGCCAACAAAACCTAGCAGGAAAGCAATTTACACCCCTTATACAAAAATTATATAGCTAGCTGAAAGATGACCCATATTGTAGTGGGGTGGCCGGCAG
This sequence comes from Aspergillus sparsus, assembly GCA_027569235.1. Taxonomy (NCBI): domain Eukaryota; kingdom Fungi; phylum Ascomycota; class Eurotiomycetes; order Eurotiales; family Aspergillaceae; genus Aspergillus; species Aspergillus sparsus. The sequence continues at coordinate 84,983 of JAPDES010000083.1, forward strand.
CTGTTCATCCTCCTCAACTATATCATTCCCCTTCCGTCTAGTAATTAGAGAAACATACACATTTTTACCTTGCCTTTCATCCCACATCTTTGGATCCCACCCACCTGTATCGGACGCGTCGCCCACCGTATCGAGCTGTTCCCCCAACACGGCACCCAACAAAGTCAAACTCCTGGCTCGACCAGGTCCGCCGTAAGAGACTCTTCAATAACTATAAATAAGCTCCTGCTTACTAATAATATGCTGATAAATGGACTTACCAAGGCACTTTTAAGGCAGAAATTCAAGCTTTTTATAAAGTAATTAGGATTATAAAAATATCTAAATAGATTAATAAAAGGCTATAAATTAAGGAACTCCTAAATGTTATAAAGAAGATAAATATTTAAAAGATATAAGATGGATGCAGGTAGTCGCGCCTGAAGGGGTGTGTCGGATATTAGATAACCCAGCTAGCCGTCCCAACCACATAGAGAATTTGAGCCAACGGTTGAGCTGCCCGAGCAATTACATAACAATTCCAATAAAACAGGTCAGTGTTGCATGAGGTTTTGTCTCATGTGCAACTGACCTGTAGGAAGAGGATTAATCTGTTGTTGCAAGTATTGTTAGTTTCAGCAAACCCCTCCCCCCCTCCCCTAAACTGACCTCGGACTTTTGGTATTCACACACCATCAACTGAGGTCAATAAGGATCATGCGCAGATACCGTTTGCCCCTTGAGATGGTTTCCGAGATCATCTCGTACCTTAGAGCCCCCCCAAACTCCAATATCATTCCGTATGCTACTGTGAATCGCGAGTGGCAGGCATCCGTTGAGCGACATACTTTCTCAACGCTCAGACTGAACAGTCCCCACCGGTTGGCAGAATTCGAACACATCGTGTCTGGCAATAAGTGGAGGCAATTATATGTCCACGAGATTGACCTCCAGATTCAACTTGAGCTGTATGATATTGAGGCACGCTCTTGCTTTGAGACTGATGCCGAGCATGAGCGCAACAATGAGATTTTCGTCCAAGCGATTCAGTCTGTCCTCCAGAGTCTGACTGGCTGGCCACAACATCATCCAGGAGTTAGACTGTTTATCCAGGCACAGTCTCAGAGTGATTATGTGGACCGTGCACGCAGAAAAGCAGCTCGTCTAGCACCGGAAACAGATCTACTGGATCGTAGATTTGAGAGATCCTACCTTCACCTGTCTGAAGGGGCCCTGGATGATATTCAGTCTATTATGGCTGTGACTTCACTAGAAATTGCTGGATTTTACCGGTTGATTAGACCCTCATCATCTGCTATGATTTCATCAAAAATGCATCGCTTACAGGAAGTGACACTTACTCTCTATGATAATGAAAAGCGGGATCAAGAGCTACGCAGGCATAATAGAGATGGTAAATCTTTTCCCACTCCTACTATGCTTTTTCTCTAACGCTGGTGTCACAGAATTTGCCAACTCATTCCATCTTTGGCCATCATCAGTACTAAGATTTCATCTTAATTTTCACAACAATCCTCCCAGTGACGAGAAATTTGCCCCCGCTGACCTTGTCTATGGAAGACCAGAGGATCCCTTGAGTGCAAATATACGGCATTTCTCACAGCAACTCACAATTTTATCACTAGATTACATGGTTCTTGGGAGGGAGTTATTCTGGCCCATCACTGCCAGTAGTGATGGGGAGAGTCACGGGGGGCTTCCGTGCTGGCCAAATTTAACAACTCTTCACCTGGGTTACATAGCCACCACCCCTTCTCGAGATTGGTATTTTGAGTGCGGTCCAGATGATGAGGTTCCAAGCGAGGATGAGCTGACCGATGCCGAAGAGGGAGCGCAACCCGATTATCTGCGACCGCCTTTGGAGGACCGGCATCCAACGTATTTCCGTACTGGAGCATCACGCGATATAATGCGGCAATTTTACGTCTCTGCCGGAAAGGCGGCTAAACATATGCCGAAGCTGCAACATATGGACCTGGACTGTGTGAGTTCTCCAGCCAACCACCAGTTTGTATATCGAGTTGATGGAAAGGCTGCAACAGCAACCTGGACAGATACGATCAGATATACACCGCCCGAAAGTGTCATACGAGTGTGGCAAGATGCCGCTTTCCAACATACTGGGGCAATGTCAAGCTTAAAGGTCAAGTTGTCCGGCGGAGGTCCCACTAACTAAGGTCTTTTATCACTTTCCCTCCCCACTCACCCTGCAAATCTAATTCTTTCGCTAAATTCTACCATTTTTTTTCTTAATATATGAATAAAAATATATTAATTGCTTAAGGAAGCAGGTACCGAAGTATTCGGCCAGAGATTCGTGCAGCCAGACCCTAGGATAAAGATAGTCAGTAGGCCAGAAAAGAGGTGATATAGTAAAGAATAGAAGAGGTGAAACTGTACGTATCGCCGGATCCCATATGTAGAACTAAGAAAATGGGACGCGAAACATCTGGCAGATGATGTCACAGGTGTCTCCTAAAACAAGTTCAGCAATAGAAGCGCAGCTACATGGTATTGCTTCAGACAGATTAAAATCTCACCCGATATGGTCCGACACTAGTCTAAGTAATTACTTTCCACGTTTGTTGTGGCATCAGTTGGAACTGGTAACACGTTAGAACTTTAAATTTGTCCCCCGGAGACGAGACCTGGGACCAACGGACGACGTTGGTTGTAGCATGAACCACCCACAATATTGCGTTTCATTCTGCAGAGTACAGCCGGTAACGCTGTAGTTTTGTCCGTTGAGGACGCTTGGATTCCACGGGACAAAGTCGGAAATGCTGACTTGAAACAAGGAGGCAGCATCAGATCAACGGATATTGCCATAGGTGTTGTCGAACATTTCGAAGTAGTTTTCTAGGGATCCACTAGCAAGAGGATAGGAGAATGTCGTGGATGTGATGTTGTATGTCACTAGGGTTGCGGTGGCAAAGTCATCCCAAGCAATGCTTGTGTTTGTGACATACGAAATTGAGGTGGTGGCGGTGGGTGTGTTAATGATGTACCCTGAGTAGGTCGAAATCTCACGGACGGCCTTAACACAGTAGGACTGATCTGTAGAGCCCTATAGGGAGCGCTTCGTTTGAGATGACCAGAATACTTTAGGGAGGGTTCATACCAGCCAGTTCACGCATCCTCCTATCAACCCATTCAACTGCAAGAGCTGATCTGTGACAATGGAGTTTGACTCAGCAAAGTCGTCACACGTGGAGCCCGTGGCGATTGCAACGTAAGATCCTGTGCATGTCGGCGTTGCGGGATAGTTGGCTACAATGGTGCTGTATGCCGTATGTTGCTTTAAAAATAGCTGAACGCAAATGGAGGGTAGAGAAAACCAGAAGTATTGGTGGGCTTGATAAAGGCTTACTTTGGATCATCAAGAAATACTGGGTTCGGGCTGGCTTGAGGAGCGGCCGTCACACCGCAAGACTGGAGGACAAATATGGATTATGGATATTTAAGATGTGATAGGCTAGTAGCACCTCCGTAAAAAGCCAGATTTGCTAACAAAAAAGAGGAGTTCAATCAAGTGTATTGAAATAATTTAAGTAGAATTTATAATTACAACCCATCTCTAGCAACAACGTGGGGAGAAATTAAGCAACAAGACGCATGGCACCGCAGTTTGAGAACAACGGCCGGAACTTGAACCTTTCCAAAGTGCCTAATCCGGATACACCCAGACAGATCATATACTACCTAATACAAGGGATTAGGGGTTAGGAGGTAGCCAATGAGGGGGCGGACCATTGAGCTCTTAACGCCAACGCCGTGGCTGGATTAATTGGAAGACCAGGAAATTAGATATTCTTAGCTTTTCCGCGACAACGTGAGAATGTCTCAATTAGAAACCCCATTAGTCGGGGTCCAGGTGGCAAGGCTCTCAATTTCTCCTTACCCCGGTTTACCTAGTGTCGTCCTAGCGTTTTTGTCCTTTTGTTATTGAGGGTCCCCGATGGCTCGCTCATGCCGAGATTGCTTGTTACATATAAGCGATTGGCTGCGCTAGCTTAGCTTCCCTACGGAGTAGATGTTTTTGCTGAGGGTTGGTCGCTAGTAATCACCTACTCACCACTACTGCAGGCTCCATTAGTTTAGAGGGATCCTGCTTAATCACAGACAGCGACTCTGCCCACCTGTTTGCTATTAAATACTGGAATAGGATAATGCACCATTCTGTGTTTTGAACATAGCTTTTTATAGAGCACTAGTCACACATCTAGCAAGAGATAATCATTATTAGTGTTTCCGCAGATAGTATTTGGCTTTTGCGACCCACAAAAAAAGATATAAAGGTGAAAAATAAACAGAAGGGAGAGGATGGAATGCAAAGGGCTGGTCTCTTTCTCTTTATCCGTCGAGGACCTCCATCACCATGGTGGTTCCTTTTTCTTCTGCTTTCTTTTAGGGAGGTGCTACAGCCGCACCATTTTTCCGGGGAATATCATCTTTTTACAGGGATATCTCTAATAATCTAAAGATAAATTTATCGGTAACCCAGTGTGTTGGGTGGAATCGAATCAATGGTTAGAATTAACACCATTGTAAGAACAAGCATGATAGTCAGAATCGACAGTCAGAATCGGGAGTTAGAATCAACAGTTGGAATTAATATATAGCTATTTGATTCTCTTCTTCCCTCCGACCCCGATGTGCAACCATGTATTCTTGTGGAGACTATCTAGCTACCTAGCAATAGAGATAATAAAAATTCTAGTTAGTGGTTGTAGGCTCATATAACTAACTTAGCAAGATGTTTGAAGGCCTGGGACTCTAATAATGAACAAAAATCTCTTGGCTGGTTGAGAGGAGCAAAATCAGTGTGGTGGTAGGAGCGAGGCAAATGTGGCTACAGCACCTCCCTTCTTTTATTCCTGGTCAGTTTTCAGTCCTCATATCAATTCTTGAAAATAGTACCGCTTCGTTCCTTTGGGTGTCATTCTTGCTTTCTTTGAGGTTACTCGGATTGTGACTTGATTAATTGATTGATTAACATAATTTGTTCGCCGGGCAAGATGTCTTTTAGCAGTTGGGGAAGAAGATGGCCTTACTTTCTCACTTGTTGGTTCTTTCTTCTAGCCCTCACCATTGCCCTCATGCCTGGAGCCCAGAAAGTCAACTCACACAGTTCTGTGAGGAGATCAATGAACTGGGAGGAAGTTAACGATCTTCCTTTCTATTTGGACAGCGATACCTGGGCGTATCAGCACAGAAACCACACCCTCAACAGTCGCCAGACCGTTGCTGTGAATTCCCAGCAGACGTACACCTGTGGTCCCACCAAATCGTGTGATAATGGGGCATGCTGTGGCGAGAGTGGCTACTGCGGCTTTGGTGATATGTACTGTGGTAACGGCTGCACCTCTAATTGTGATGCTAAAGCGGACTGTGGACAGTACTCAAAAACCGGAGATGCAGTATGCCCATTGAACGTTTGCTGCTCCGAATGGGGATTATGTGGGACCACTACCGTAAGCTGTTTCTAACGCCATTTAATGGTGCCTGTGTACTGAGAGCCAAATGATTAGGACTTTTGCGGAAGCAGTTGTCAGTCGAACTGCCGCACCCCAACAAGCCCAGCTTCCGGAGGCGACGTGAGGAATACTGTTCTTGGCTACTTTGAGAGCTGGGTAGCTTGGGGGCCGGGCCGAAAGAGTTGTCCGTTATCAGACCCAAGTCAAATTCCCGTCGAGGCCTTGAATGGGGTCAATTTTGCGTTCGCATATATCAACCCGCAAACTGTGCGTACCCCGGATATTCCCTTTATCCCCGGATATTGATAGATTTCGGCTGCTGAATTACGGATCAGATCTCCTCAACTCGTGGGTGCCGCAGATAGAATCGTATTTCGCGGCCCACGACGATGGTGATGTTCGGATGGGTGGCATTGAACAGAACGAAGATGTCCTGTCTCGAGTAGCCGCGTTGACGGAGGCATGGCAGAATCCACCCGCTGTCCCCAATCCTTTCCCTCCCGCGTGGGAGACATTAAAGGGTAATTTTTTTTTTTTTTTTTTAGAAAAGAGGGATGGAACTAGAACTGGGAAGTACACTGAAGTGAAGCTGACGTCAGGAAAGCCGACAGACTCAAACAGTTTAAATTCTTTCGCCCGTGACAAAGTCGATGAGATTATTTCATACAGGCAAGCCATTTTCTAATTCTCATTTTTGAAATCCATGACTACAAATCATTCATAATTATAGAATAAAGACAATGGTAAGTATTAGTTATATAATTATTTTAATATAACGTAATCCACCACCGAACGGGACACACCCATTTCCCATACAAAATGGCACTTTTTATATACCTCATAACTCAACAACCAGGAGAGTGAGAAGCATAAATCTATAAGGAATCTTTTAATATAGAGGATATATTTTACAGATATTGATTTAAATTTTTAAATTAGAGTACTTTCTAAGATATTATATATTACAGCTGTTTTTTTGGGTAATTTATTATTTTCTGGAATATTTGAATAAATTATTAAAAAAATGTTACAAAAGAGTTTTTTACATTTTTCAAGTATGTACGTTACTTTAGGTTTCTTACCCGATATATATATCACTTGGTTGTTGAAATATAATGAATATAAAAAGTGCTATTTTGTATGGGAAATGGGGGTGTCCCGCTCGGTGGTGGATTACGTTACTATTCATAATATTTAAAATTGCATGAATCTAGTAGAGGAATACAATAAATACAAAGATCAGAGATCATTGGGCGGTGATGTTATTGTAGTTCTGCAATATTTAAATATATGTAAAAGCTTTACCATTTTTTAATATTGATATAAAATGGTTATTAGCATAAACACTGTATTAGTATCTATATTATATATGTAATATAAGTACCTTTAGTAATAACAATAATAAAACTACTTTATATTATCTAAAATACATTAAGATTACCACAAAACATAAAATGTAGAACTTAACTTTATAAGAAATACATGGCGGTAGGGGTACTGGGGAGATTTTTTATAGCTCCCGAGAGAAAAAAAGTATTTGTTATGTACTTTAAGCTTTTAATCCGGGGCTATTAAATCTAGGTCGTCTGAGGAAAACTCAGGGTCAGCTAAAGTTAACGCTATTTGCATTTAGTAAAGCACTTTATTAAAGCTCTATCCAAAATAAATGCAAATTACCTGTACAGAGATCAGATTATCGCTTTAAGACGACATATCACTTCAAGAATGAAGGACGAGAGGCCCATAACCTATTGGAGCTAGGATCTGTAGGAATGAATAGATTCCTATGAGTTGTTGTATTAGCTATCTCTATCCAGGCTCCAACAAGATCTCTAGAGTGTGTGAGCTGATGACAAAGCCATAAGCGAGGGAGAGGAGGCCTTAGGCAGTCTGACAGTTTGTAGCAGTTGGCTAAAAGGTCTTGAAACAATTCTGATTCACTCTTTTGGAATCCCGTGATAGCTTCAAACTAAATGCTGGCTCCATGCCGCTTTCCCTCCACTCCGCAAGTGCTCGCCTTCCTGTCTAGGGCCAAAACATACCGAAGTGACCCTCCGCTTTGTCTGAATGATAGGCCCGCTGAGCAAGATTGTATGCTACGGTTAATCGAAGGGAGTCGGCACGATGAGCAGGAGTGGGTGTTTCTTATTCCACAGTGGAGCATGAATATGTTTCCAGGAGAGATGCTTTGTTATGACTAGCACAACAGAAAGTGGGATCCAGGGATACTTGTCGTCCATTTTGCAGGGGCCCAGGCTCAAAGCACTCGACCAGACATTTCGCCCATGGAGCTTTGATTTTGTATTTAAAGAAAGACCATGCGCATGCTTAATTACTACTAGTAGTACTACTAGAAATGCAGCTTAAACAAGATCTGGACCATAATTGCACTCTAATTGATTTCTATGGATGTCGCCTTTTTCTACAATGATTGACGAGCTAAATGAACCGTATTCAGTCTATAGGGCCTTATATCTACTAGGTCTGGCTGGTGTAATTGCCCATTATAGTCACATGGTCGGTCAGGACAACGCATTGTCCGGCACACACTTCCTCGGACAGATGGACTGTCTGGAGAAAAGTTGTTCAGCGTCAATTCGTGTGTCTCATCGTCTAGCATTCTCTTGGTTCTCGACAAGCTCCTCCTTTTGTTGAGTGGTTCCTGAAAGAGGGGCGTTGGAGATATCAATAAAGTAAATGGCGATAGAAAGCCTAATTTTGTTACCCACAAATTTTCCTACATCAAGAGTTGCCTCTCTAGAGTTGTCCAATTGGGATTGGGTGGACTTCGAAGTGCCTAGTAGGATCACGTTATGGGGAATCATTTATAGAGAATATCATCATTATCCCTTGCCCGTTTCTTATGGGTTATTTCCCGTTGCACAACATGTTCGGCTTCTGCTTTATTTTTTACCAATACAAAATGGGTCTCCGTGGTCAAGTCTTGTTCAACATCTTTTGCCAAGATCTCCCAATTAAGAAGGGTCACTTTCCACCCAATCAAATAACTTAATGATGAGGGCGAATCTCCGCCATTTATCCCCTGACGGTATTTAGACTATTCCAAGCGGCGGGGCTCGGGATGCTATAGGTGCACCAATTGTATGGTTCGGGGAAAGGCAATACCAATGTTCAGATGGCGCAGACTCGCGGTCAAAGTTACCTGCGGTAGGGGCATATATCACTAGGCAGGCTTGATGTTATACCCTCAAGGCAATAAATACGACTGACGAAATTATCTGGTGTCAGCCTTCATGTGGGAAATATCTGGTATATGGGAATCCTGATACAGACAAGCTGAGGAGAATGATGAATAGTATTATGTTGGTTCACTTGGCTCTTGCATCCTGCAGAATATCTTTTAATCGTTAGGATGGGTACCAAGGATAGGAACAGGAAGGTTGTTGACTATCATTTCCTATCACTACCTTTAGGTACCTTGCCTTTCAAAACTTAGTAATCATGTTATTACAGGAACATGATTGTTACAGTGCTTTTCCCAACATTTAATAACTCAAACAATTTTACTCAAAATTTGAAATTAAATAATAAAAAAAAGGTTTGATGCGGACGCTGGTTTTGTAAAAAGTACACCTGGAGGCTTTTTGGTTCCTTGGAAGAAGCATTGAATATTCAGAGTTGGCATTTCCAAGAAATATCTTGTCTCTCTTAAATACAAAAACCAAGTGCCCTCGACTCACCTAGGTATCATTGAAGAGGACAGATTCCGCCTTGCTTGTCAAGATATGGATGTGAGATGAAAGTGTATGTACAGGCCCTGGGGTTCAGGACTAAGGAGATCTAACGAAAGGGTCTGATGCCGGTTTCAAATGCAGATTTTATTAAGGAATACAATAAGAGTGAGAGCTTCGATCTGCGACTGCGAGCGTTCCAAAGTGGGTAACAACAACAATAATACTACGTCATTGATAAGGGTCTTGAATTTGAATGAGGTCACAAGCCCGCACCCAGCTAGAACCTCTTTAACCTCATGGGTAACCTCAGCAGCTAACTAGGGATTAAAGCACCTCCCAATGTCAGCAAAAGTTTTCCTCCCAATCAACTCACTCTTCGGTACTGGACGGGCTTGACTTTGACTAGTATACATGGTCTGTATTAGGCCAAGTGGGGAATGGCAGACGCCAAGAGCGCCACCACAAATTCAGTCCTCTGAGCTTGAAACTTATCAAATCAGATGCTGAGCGAGCCGCTGATTCAAAGAGGCTCTAAAGTTAGGCAGTATAGAAGGTAGGGAGTTACGAACTTACCACTGGCAGTGCAGGATCATCAGGACAGCTTTTTTGCTGATATTTATGAGGAGCATACCAAGACTCAGATCGGGTTTGTTAATCTGCAGTAATACTCCCTAGTTAATGGTAACTAATTGTAATTCTTGCTAGCATCTCTCCACTTAAGCGGATACCTACTCAGCGGATATCAATATGGAACACTAGTAATACGACTCAATTACAAAGGGCCGTAGAGGGGGCTTTGCAAAGTTCCAGTAAAATAACTTGAGTAATACTCACTAATCAACTAACCTATTTATCTAGTTAAATAGACCCTGGAACCACTTGATAACTCCCTTCTTATGGGATATTCCTATCTCTCAGGTGTTGGGGGTGGACAGCCTCGCCAATTAATGGAGCATGAAAATGATTTTAAACTTAGACATTACCTTACATGGTGGGTGTACTGTGTGCTCTATTTGATGTAAAGCCTCTAATGAATTTGATGAGATCAACGTTTCTTTTATATTAGATGCGAGGGAAGCTAAGGATCTAAAATCTAAAATACAAATACGGAAAGACAGGGGGGGGATGATGAGAGTTCGATAATGAACCCTTAAGAGCCATAGCGTACGGTAAAATACGATGAAAGTATTCTAAATCAAGGACAAACATCAATTATTATCCCCCGGTTAGCGTTGACTAGTCGAAGCCTGAATAATCCCAAGTTGTCGTTGTTGTTGTTGTTACAGTGGAGAATAATAATAATAATAATAATAATGATAATACGGAATAAACGACCCTTTTCAAGAGTTTACCACCTCGAAACGACACTAGTACCAAAATATGTAGGCGTCGGAGCATGTGAGTGGTCAGACTGCATGACCCTGGCCAGGATCCCCTTCCGAAAATGCCGCATTCGGAGCAAAATATGCGGAGTCAGCCAGTGAACGTCTCGCGCCAAGCAGGACCAAGAATCCGTCTTCCCAAGCAGGGAGCCACCACCAATCCCCATCTCCACCCGCGCGCCCTGGCTGAGAACTGGACGACGTTCAGGGCCATCCATCCATCACCGATTATTGTCATCCATTTTTCTCCTCGGCATAGTGTAGCTTTTTTTTTGCTTCTTTTCGAGGGGTGGCTGTTCATTCTGGATTCATCGTTATAATTGTCATCCCCTTCATTTAACTATTGGGTGCTTGGGATTTTTCCTTCTTACTTTAATCGCTCCGTGGGATCTGGCTACATCCGACCGCTCCTCGCCTTGTCTCCTCCAGCAACAGCAACCGAAATTCCTTCATCCCTTTTCTCTGCGACCGGCCCTTGTGTTGTCATTTCTTGTGGGTGAGTTTTCCTTTCTCTCTCTTTTCCTCCTTTGCACCAACCCTTCCAGTGTAACAAAGACCACCATTCTACAACGGTCGGGGCGTCGCCATTCCACCTTTCAAATGCCAACTACCCCAGTCCTTATTAATGGACGTTGTTTTCCTCCGACAACTTGTCAACAGCCACCACCAACTCTTATCGCTTACATGACTTCGGATTTAGGCACCAAAATCACACCACAAACGACTGCTGACCAAGTCTAATACGAAAAAAGAAAAGAAAGGCGCCACTAGCTCTCCATTTTCTCATTAGCTGCCATTGTATTCATTTGTTCGCTTCCTAAGTTGACCGCGACATTAAACTCCGGGTTTATTCTTAGTATGCACGGGCAGCCTTAATTTTCCTCACCAAGCCCGGCACTCCCTCGCACCAAAACTCTCAATTCTCTTTCCACACTTTTAGCAATTTGCGTGCGGTAATGGCATGAAGGCTATTGTGGCTACTCACCATTCATTGTAGTCGACCTACTGGTAGCTTGGTTGATCCTCTGAATATCCCCTCCCTCCCGACCAGTCTCTATCATTTAAATGGCAGTTCATCTGGGGGAAAGGTCGATTTGCCGACCGTACCTATTCCTTTTACTGGCTCTATTATCAATTTTACCCCCAACCATGGCCCAACTCTGTTCATTCTGGGACTCGGGGTGCGTCGATCCACTCGCTCAAACCGCTATCCCCTTTGGATTCCCTCCACTCTTCTTGGAGGATATCAACCTCTATTACGCTTTCGACGCTGACGCCCGAGGAAAAGGACAGGAGCCTATGACAAAGGCTAGCTTCTGGATTGGATATGAGGCCTACATCAACAATTCAGTCATCGATGCGAATCGCACCTCGGAAATCGGAATGCGAATAGGGAATCTAACAGGAACCCCATCTGGGTCAAATAATGGTTGCGATGGTGTCTGGGGGTCGGAGTGTTCGGACAATCTTAAGGATCTACTGAAGCAGGGCATATTCGACCTGTCCACGGCAGGCATCTATTACTCCAACCCTCTTAGCACAGTGCTATATCAATATCGAATGGCCAGGCCATGGCCATTTCTTTCAGGTTGTCCACCACCATTTTTCGATGTTCAAGACATTCCAGTTGGCCGTGCGTTCCCCCCAAACCATCCGTACTCCTACCTGTTCCATACTGACCAATTTGGATAGAATTTGCCCAAGAAACCGATAATGACCAAACCGCAGTGATCAAAAAGACTGGAAGCAGTGACAGCCCATGGCAAACATGGTTTATCGACAATATGACTGCGAGTCAGCAAGCTGAGCAGATTGCCGTTGCCATCATCAGTCGGGCACCTTCATTCAGCAGTTCACCCCCCCAGAGTAAAGACGATATCGATATAGAGCTCGTGTGCATTCAAGCGCCATCATCAAGCAGTTCTTCGAGTGATGGTCCTTGACGTATCGGCCGATCTTTTCTTTTTTCTTCTCTTCTATTGCCTTCTCTCGCTCCTCTAGGAGCACAACTCAGGAAATACCGTTGTCCCACCGAATCTCGCCCTAGGTGTATATGGTAAAACGAAAAACCATGTCGGCCACACACCCCACTACTACCTGTGTTATATATTATGACTTGGGCTGGAAGTTCACCTAGTAAACTGTGCACTGAGAACTACTTCGCCAACGGTGCAAACGATGTAGCCAACAGTACTAGAATATATCCTTGACCGCTCGAAGAGTGCAGGCTCTTTTCCTGTGAAACGCTTTCACGGTATCCAGCTGCAAAGTGGGATTGCCCGCAACCAGATTGCCGCACTGGCAGCAGCTTGACGAATGATGGAGGCACATATACGTCATCGATCACAGCATGAAACAATGAAGAGGCAGGTCCTACATTATTTTGCCCTAGAAAGGCTAATTTTTCATCTGTCGCTGGCTTCTGACTAGCTGGCTATTCACCACCGATTTGAAAATCTTAACCTGGAATCTGTTCTGGGATAATTGTACATACATAATTCATTAGGCCTCTTTATTTACTCTAATGTCCTCTGGAATATATACAATGACGTAACTTGGTTACTCAATATATCATATTTTCTTCCCTCAGGCTTTCACATCGAGCTGCAGCGATGTATAGGGCAACAAATCCAGGTCAAATGCAATCTAAATGAAGGAACACAAGTGCTACTTCTACCACACACAACTTGCCTAGTCCAATACGCGCATTTGTTGCTAAACCCTTACAGACCAAAAGATCCCCAGCCATACCACCTAGAATATACCTATTATACTAAACTAAACAAGCAGGCCTCCACACGAGTATAATATAGCAAATTTAGAATCACCACATCTACCACTATAACGTCATCCCATCACCTCAGTTCAGGTACCATTGGGACACCAGACATCAGCCCCCAAGTTTCTATTTCTGTGTATTTCACACTGAAACTAGAAACCCATACACCATATCTCAAAAGCGAATACGCTGTTTGAGCTCCTAAAGGGGGGGGGGGGGGGGTTACTATACTTCCAAATGATGGCTTTAATTCCAATTAATTCAGGAATTGCTTACACCAGTTGTACTTCTCCACACAATCTTCTCTCTTTCTTTTTTTTATTCTTCTTCTTAAGAACAAAAGCTGCGATAATCCGTCCTGTTGTTTGAGCCAAGAGAGATAGATCGAGGGTGATGTGGCAGGACTCTAGGTTCGTATCTACCTAGGCAGCTTGATCGAGAGCCTGCATAATGTAGACATATCAGAACTCTCAAAACTCTCTCTTGCTCACTCAGATTCGTCCGCGGCATTGGTATCGTAAAAGCTTCCTTTCACAGGAGAATTACTGGAGTCGGGGTAGACGATCACCTGGCGAGTCTTGGTTCTTCGCGGGCTCCTTTCGAGGATCTCTTTGTAATTGACAGTCTCTAGTGGCCGACGCGGGAGGAAAGGGTATGTGCGTTCGTAACTTATTATGGGGGTTTTAGCATCATTTGAAGAATCCGCATCCCAGTTATCAGCCCCCCCTGGCTTAGCGATGATACCCGAGCCTTTAATATGACCTTTTGGGAGCATTAGACCATCCTCAATCGCAAGGAGAAGTCCGCGAGCGGCAACACAACGTCGGTGTATTTTAACTAGTGTTGGGTGGTTGAGGTCACGGTCAACAACGGAATAGGCCTTTCCATTCTTGCTATACACATAACTCGCGACGTCAAGGGCATATTGGTTTCCTCGATCACAGAGGGATTCGCCACGCCGATGGACTTCAAGAGGGTCCACACATCGGCGACAGTGGCTAGCGTGGCGCTCAAACGCATTTGTGACATATTCCTCATCCGCTTCTAGGTCCCGCGGCTCGACAGCATTCACAATTGGGGGTATATGAGCTTGGGGAACCGAAGAAACAGACTGTTCTTGAATCGTACTAGATACCCATGCCTCAGGTTTCTCAATTCTGTCATTGTATTTGTGGTCACGGGAGCGCTGAAAAGACCTTCGACGTAGGGGGAGTGGGCTGGGGGATACTCTACGAGGATATTCGCGATAGTACTCCTCTGCTTTGCGGGAAGGAGTCATATCGAAACTGTCAAACAAGGACGGTCGCTGGAGGAGACGGGGTGGAGGAGGGGGGCTCTCTTCACGGGGACGTTCGTATGGTGCTCGTATACCGGTACTGATGAGGCGGTCATCATCGTAGTATCTGTTCGATAAGCGAGCTGGAGGGCCATAGCGATTCCCAGCAGTCTTCATCAAGGTTTCGAAATTGTCCACTGACTGAGGGTTCTGGTCTGTAGAATCCCGCATAGCCGTAGAAACGTTGGAATTAAATGGTGGGGGTGAGGATCTCAATCCACTTTCTGAAAAAGTATCTTCTCTCCGAGGAGGCTCAGAGTGGTGGGAAGATATTTCAAAGTCACTGCTCGCGGCATCGGCATCGCTCTCAGTTTCAACGCAGTCAGAAGATGCTCGCACCACACGTTCTGACTCTTGCGAGGACGTGGCGCTCTCTTCTTCGTCCGGTCTAGATACAACAAACAACGCGAGTTCTTCCATGTGTTGGGCAAGATGGCTATTGAGCTGACGCAAGCTCATCGGTTTTGATAGGCACAAAGGGCAAGGACTAGTCTCAGAATCATCCACAGGGCGCTCACTCATGTCTACCATGATTTGGAGTTGAGCTTCTGTGACAGAGTCCTTGTGATAGTCTCTAAAGTGGCTTTCCATGGCACTTCGGCTCCCATGGACCTGACCACATGCGTCATCACACACCCATCGTCGTCTATGCATCTGCATCTCATGGTATATCCATTCATGACGAGTAGCGTACAGTTTCTCTGACTGCTGACAAGTTACTGCTGTACAGACATAAGGCCGAAGGTCTCGAAAGACATGTCGCCTTAGATATGTCAGCATGAAGGCTCCATCATAGTGAATAAATAAGATATATATGTAGCAGCATACTTCCACTTTTGCCTAACCTTCATGCTATCGGACTCCAACATTTGATGGCAGTATGGGCACTCAAATTCAGCCTGGATTTCTGCGACTCTGGGAACATCTGGGACACGGGTTGACTGTTTAGAGCTGAATATGGACTCTGCATATTCAGTCACTGGTCGACCAAATTCCGTCATATTTCCCATGGCCGATCTCGCCACCATCGAGAACCTTTGTGACGATACAACAGATCCCTGAGTGATAGTTTTGTCTGGCGTTATGGTTGACACTTCGGTTCGTGATTCAGCCTTTTGATCGTCACGCAAATATGTTTCCTTAGGTACGGTTGACACTTTGGTTCGAGGTTCATCCTTTCGATCGTCTCGCAGATTTGTGTCCTTGGGCGCCGTTGATGTATCGGGGTGAGCGATCCAATATTGTAGTTGTTCTCTGCGCTTTGTATTTGCATCCGCTAGACGTCTAAGTAGATTTTCCAAGTGATTATCGCAACCTTCGAACGGGTACTGAGAGAGGATAGCTTCATTCGGTACTGCCTGTTCTTTGTCTGCCTGTGTGGTAGTCGTCTCCTTTGCTAATTCATACCATTGGAGAGCCTTTTCACAAACGTAACGATAATCATATGCCTGATAAGCGGATAGTAGGGGTCCCTGGTGGTCTTCACGCGTGGAGCGAAGATACCTCCCTATTACAGCTGTTCGACGGAGCGTGACAGCTAACCGGTATAATGACCGGAGTTGATCATGAATTTGAGATGTAATGAATTTGATCATGGGAACACGTCTACGCCCCTCGTCGATATCTGAATCTGAATCCGAATCGGCACTAACACTGCTGATTGAATCTTGGTCAGACCCTTGTTGAGGATCGTATTTTCTCTCTGCTATTGGAATTGCTATAGTGGGTCAGGAGCGGTCGGGACTCAGTAAGGAGAGGGAGTCTTGTTCATACATATGTTTATCAATTCTTGTAGTTGAGAGAGAATTCCTTTCGTGACATCCTTGAGGCTATCATTTTGCCTGAGGAAGTCATCCAATGAGTCTCTTGCCCCTTCTGGTAGGTTAGCTCTGGATTGATCCCCCCAAATCTGGAGTCGGCCAAGGTCATCCAAAACATCAGCTATCTCCAGCTGTCTCATGGCGACGACTCGACATCCATCCGCGCTGAGAGCAAGCAGAAGCCTCCGGAACGCATTAACCGTCTGTGAGTACAATAACGAGATGGAATCCATGGTTTACAATATATGAATTAGTACAAGCATTATGCTTGTACATTCTTCCAAGCTGAGAGGGAATCAAACTTGATATCACAATCTGCCTCAAAGCGGGGTAAGGCGCTTAGTTAGCACTCCCTCAGCCTTGTCTCCTCTTTAGTCGCAAAGATAATCCTCCCTAACTTTTGTTTTAATCTTTAGATTCTGTTCTTTTAGTTATATTCACTCTGCGATTCAAATATACTTGGGGAGGTAATCATGGCCGAACCTGTTGGGCTCGTTCTTGGGGGGATGCCCCTCCTGATATGGGCAGCCGACAAATATCGAGAACCTGTCAAAACACTCTTCAAATATGAAAGTGTTCTTCGGACGTTTCGGAATGACTTGATTTTGCAACAGGAGCAGCTGCGGGCTACACTGAGAATGATAGGGATTACAAACTTCCCTCCAGCCCTGGCGGAAATTGAAGCTAGGCTCTGCCATATGTCTCCAGGCCCGTATGAGGCATTCATAAATATCATCCAGGATATGTCTGAAATTACTGAGAGCTTACTTGACAAATTCAAAATTTCACCTAATGGCAAGGTATCATTATTTCCCCTTGTTTTCGAAGGGAAACTATGTCCCAACCTGAAGGACCAGGTCTAACATGTGTGTCGTCATCAGCCCAGTTGGACAACGGATCCGCCCGAACGAGCAAGATGGGAGTGGAGTAAAGTGAAAAGAAGCTTTGGATCTAAAGAACGAAGAGAGGCAATAGACAATCTCCAGCGGCGAAATATCGCCTTAAGGAACTGTTTGGGGCAGCAAGAACTGTCATCAGTTACCGCGCCTACTTATGCCATCGGCATTCTCCAGAAAAGATTCAGTCTTGAACTTTGTAATACAATTCGAGATCACATTGCGGCAATTCATCGTGCTCTAGAGTGTGGTTGGGATTGCAAATGCCCACTCGCTCATCAGGCCACGCTCGATATTCAATGGCATTCTAATCATGGCGCTATTGAACCCAACCCGGGATTCCACCTCGCTCTATCATATCGCGCTCAAAGCTGCCAGGGGAGTGGAAATACCTGCTCTAATCTTTGGCACAAAACCAACATGTGGGTAGTGGAGGAGCTGAGTGCCTCCCCTCAATCAGGGGTAGATAGCAAAAATGCCACTTTAACCCCCATGGCCTTGGTAGGCTCCTCAAACAAAAGTCGGATAAAGGGAATCGGTCTTGTTGTACCGTCTTCGAAAACTGCACCTGAGCCTTGCTTTCTAAATGATCCATCCGGTAAGTACTAGGGTTCCTCTCACACCTCTCGAAGCTTGCGCTCTGTATCATAATTTCTTTCTAGGACAGTCACTGACACAACCCCAGTAGCTCCGGGGCCCAGCACCGTAGAAACACACATTCAGAATCTATGTAAGATGATCATCAAAAAGCACCCAGACCAATTGAAGGGCTTTCTATTAGACCCTCAGCCTACAGAAAAGAGGAGAAAAGTATTCCTCTCCTCGAGACAAAAAACCCTGTCTTCACAGCAAGAACTCGTTTCCTTGCGAACTATTCTAGAATCATCACAAGTGCCCCGCCAACTCCGACTCTCCAGAAAGCAACGGCTTGGCATCGCCGCGGCTATGGCGTGGGCTGTTCTGTACCTAAGCGACTCGCCCTGGTTGGCTGAGACATGGCAAAACGACGACGTTCGATTTTTCTTTGAAAGTACCAGCATCCAACAGCAAGAATTAACGACCACAACGCCTTGCATTTCCCATATATTTCATAACAAAGGCCCGGCAAAAGAAGGAGAATCGAGTAATGATGATTGCGCTGGAGATCCCCTCGAAAACCTCCTACGTTGCAAACTTATTCGTAACAGGATTATATTCTCGCTCGGGATTTTTTTAATCGAAATCGGGCTTAACAGGCCATTCAAAGCACTGCGGAGACCGGGTTCCACCACAGATGACACGTCATCAGTCTTGGATGACTATCAGCTAGCGATTGACTTGGCTGATGAGTTACACTTTGACGCGGGCCCTGAATACGGCGATGCAATCAAGCGTTGCCTACGCTGTGAGTTTCCTGGCAGAGATATAACTAAGAATTTTAGCCATGTGCAGTTTCGGCGGAACTTCTTTAACACGGTTGTGGCTCCGGTGCAGGCAACATTTGACTGTTATTCTTGTTAGGCATGGAGCTACTAGCTAGATCAAGAGTCTTACATCTTTTCTTATCAAAGAAAGGTAGACCTAAACAATGATTCCTATCAACCAGTAGAGTAGTAGTATTGGATAATGCAAGGAGTGGGAGGGAATAACAAAATTGGAGGTTCTCCGATCCTCATTTTATAGGACTTATATAATTAAAATAATTTAGAAACAGTGCGTTTAATGATGATGGTCATTGACCGTTATTTTACAAGGTTCTCGAACCAACACCTGCCTCAATATCATGTGAATCAAGCGGTATGGTTATACACTCAACTTATATACAATGCCACATAAGTCTAAATTCTTGAGGAGAGGTTTTTTGACGTCCCATCAACTCTCTGCTATGAGCCCAAAGGTGTGGAACAATACAGCGATGATTGGTGCAAGGTGAACCACAAGGGCTAAGAGAACCAATCAAGTAAGGTACTCTGTGATAAAAGTCAGGATTGTCAGCCTGTCTAAGTTAGAGGCACCATTGAACCCACTAGATGGAATAGGGACTCTCGTTCTTCATGCACGCTACATATAGTTGAATCTGTAGTAATCTGTTCGTACAACGAAATCTAGCTTTAAATGCCTGTCTGGATAGGCTTTTCCCCGAAAATAACATACAATTGATAGGTCTCAAATAATAGCTGAGGAATAGGTAAACACAACAGGTATCATGGATTAATTTCCAGTTTCTTTGGTAGAAGCTTCTCCACCCCGCTTTCTACCTACCAAGTTAATAACATTCCTCTTACTGATATGCTACCTTCCTACCTAGGTAGGTAGGGACGGCTGTGGCAACAGCTTATCCTGCGCATACCCTAGGGGGTGGGGGGCAGACCACACTTATGAACTATCGTGATGAGAAACAAAATAGTATACCTATATACACAGTAAGTATATATTTAGAGGACATGAAGTCTTAAATTGCCCTATTAAATATATATATATATATATACATAAATGTGCATAGCTAGTAGTGTAGCTAGATCGCCACCGCAATTCCAACCATGGAACCAGCTCATCATCTGGTCTCAAATGCCATCGGAAATGAGAGTCTGTAGCGATTATTGGTCCCACCGTTGAAAGTTTACTGGTTTCTAAATCTAACCACTATAGTTTTACCTGTTGGTAGGTAGCTATACAGACATGATGCTCTTTTTACTGATTGAAAAGAAGAAGAGAAGAGTCAAGTGGGGTTAGGGTTGTTTGTCTGTTCTAGAGTGACTACTTTGTATCTGTAGTACTAGGAGGGTTGATAAACCCTGGCATTCCTTTTCAACTTAGGAAAAAGACACTGAGATACTGTATGTTAGGTTCTGCCTCTTTTATTTTATTTTATTCTTATTTTTTCTTTATTTCTTCCCTGCATTGACAACTGAGTCAACAATTTTTGTAAGTATGGATGGATGAGTGTAGGATCGTCTTGTCTTTATAAATGTGGACACTAAATTTGCTCAAGTACAGTCAAAGTAAAAATAATCCATTAAATCCGATGACGGCATCTGTTAACGAGTGATTTGCGCATTGTCAGATCGATCTCAAGCCCTAAGTTAAGTAGAGTTTGCGAGGTTCCATTGAGCATGGTAGTATTTTCTTTTTTCCAATCTTGCGCTCTAAGAATCGTTTCTTATTCAATTCTTTCGTGACGTATCGATTGTATCCGGAATCTCCCGACGGTTTCTTTCTTCCTTCTCTTTTGTTTCATTTTGTTGGGGGTTTGAAACTTGGGTTATTTGTCGTACGATTAAACATCTAAGGAGGTCCGTCCTAGTTGGAGCTTGGCGCAAGTAGCAGCAAGCAGGATGCAAGATTTCCCTCGTATTCTATAGAGTTATCCGCCTCTACCGACCGATCGAGCTATTAATGGATGCAGGTAGGGATATGACAATCATGTTTGATCGAAAGGGAAAAATAATTAAAAAGAATCCAATCCAATGACTTGACTCGCCAGATCATCAAAGTTTCAAGTCTGTCAGTTTGATCCCTGTTGATTGGCAGTGGTGATTTCATGATTCCCGCCCAACCGCCATGACGTAGCCGATTTGCAACCCTCCTCATCGTCATCACCGCAACCCCAATCCTCCCGAGCATTCCGCCCGTTTTAAATATGCTAATTCATCCCTAGCTCGATCCCTGGGTAACCATATTTCTTTTTCCCTCCGTACTACCTACTAGTATTAATTTCTAATAAATCGCCGTCTTGCTGTGCTGAGATATTATCATCTCTTCCCCCCCCCTCGTTACACGGCCCAGCATCAGAAGATCGTCTCCATTTCATCTTCTATCATCTACCTATCTACCTACCTACCTACGCAAAAGGAAGGACTTTGTTTCCCCATAACAAACTGATAATTATCAGCCCCAAAACAACAAAATGGGTATGAGAGGAATTCAACTCGGCCTTCGGGTCTGGGAGGTAAACAACTTTTGTCCCCCTTCCCATCAGAAGTATATACGTACTAGTCAAGGCATAATGAAGTAACATCATCTTATTACAAAACAGTTCCTCTGGTCCCTCCTAATTCTCGCCCTCGTCGGTAACATGATTGCTGACGCCTTCGCCGGAAACCCTTCGGTAATCAACTACACTATGTTCGTAGCGGCTTTCGGCATGTTTTCACTATTCTACCTAGTCCCGGCCTCGTTCAATATTGACTGGGCCATCCACCCCATCATTATGATCGTCGTGGATTTACTCAACGCCCTATTGTTCTTCACTTGTGCCATTGCACTGGCAGCGAAGTTGGAGGCACACTCTTGCTCGAACCGCGTATGTTTTCCCCTCCCTATCTCGCTTTTTTTTTTTTTTTTTCTTTTTCCTTTAGGACATCAATCTCTTGCAGACCCTGAATGATACTGCACATTTACATGCATGCGATAGCTAATTTGAGAAATTTACTTCGCGCAATATAGGAATACACCAGCACAAACTCCGTTACTAACGGCTCAGTCCACCTCGAGAAGCGCTGCCGTGAGGCTCAGGCCTCCACAGCTTTCCTCTGGTTCGCTTGGGCTGGCTTCACGGCATCCACAATCCTCTCAGTCTTGATGTCCAGGAGGTCTGGCGCAAATCTTCGTGGACGAACTGGCCCTCCCCGAGGAAGCCTCGGGAGACCCAGCATGGCCCAGGTTTAAATCTAAAGCAAAAGGAAGAGGGGAAAGAACAAAAAAAAAAAAAAGGAGCAAAACAGAAGGCCTCCATCGTGCAGATGCGTAGTTCTGTCCATCTTTTGATTTTGAATAACCGGAACGAACATCCTAGGAGGGGAATCGGTCCTGCATGTATCTCCTCTCCCTTAAACAATTCAATTCCCCAAATTGCCCCCGGGGGGGGGGTTGAATTTTTGAAAGAAAATGGAAGGAATATGAAAGAAAGGGGGAAAAAAAAGAACGTTGGAGTTGCGTTGCAATTTTTTATTAATGTGATATGTGATTGGGGTAGAAGAACATCATTCGGAATATCCCTGGAGCGACATGATACGATTAATATGTTTTATATACTCGACGACAACAATCATTAATATTAATTGGGTTATTGGATCAGGTGGGGGGTTCAGGTTTTATTTATTTTTTGCATGTTTTTCATACTTTATTTAACTCCTTTCTTCTTGTTATAGTTATACTCTCCTTTTATTATATATTTTCTATTCTTTATCAGCACTTTTCTGGTATTAAGTATTACTATTGGTACGATGAAAATTGAAGACAGTAAAGACACGAATAACAAAAATTTGATGTTTTGAATCTATATCAAAGATGAAAGCATGATAATTTACACCAGATACCTCGCCTATTTTCAAAAATTTAATAGTTAATGACTGCAAGTGTAATGTACCTTCTGCTTCCCTATTATACCTAGACATACTCTTATTTCCCAAACCTAGTTATTTGTATGTACTGTACTAAGCCAGGTTTGGGTTGGTGATATGATAGGTTACGCGGTGGTGCAAGGAAACATTTTATATAAAACACATAAGCAGCAAAGGATATAAGTATTAGGCAAATAAAGCATCCAGAATCCGAAAAGGTTCCAGTCTAGAACATTTAATGTAAATACATTAAAACACAGTATCCAAGCCTAATTAATCAAATTATTTGGCATGCTGTTCATCCACACATAGTATCTGGTTCGGTTAGATAGTCGTTCCTGTTACTCTAGATAATTTTGTTTACTGGATTGAATTAAGAAATTCGGGCTCAGATGTGCCTGCTTGAGGAGTTCCCCAGTGCATATGAGGCTATGCGTGGAGCAGGAAACTATATGAGAGACGAGTTTCGTGAGCAAGGAAGGCGGAAGGGGCAGTTCTTCATCTTCCCATGTTGGGCAACCTGGCAAAAGAATGCGGTGGATAAGGTTAGGAGAGAGTATATTGGGATCATTTGCTTTACTAAGGTTATTTAGATTATTCTCTATATAGATACACTCCTAAAGGTTTGCTTATAAGGCCATATGAAAAGAATCCTATTTTAATTTTTTTTTTTTTTTCACTTTTCAAGAAGGGTAGCATCCCTGATTTTCATCTTTAATTATTGTTCCAAGCCCTTGATGTATGATATTCTATATTTTGCTGTGGGACGTACTTCTGGTGCTTTCTGGCAAGGATTGATCGTCTCACAGTTTCGCCCTTCTTGCCGAGTCACCCCAGATTGTATTCAAAATGATTAGAAGCTGGATCAGCTCTGGTGGGGTGGGTCGGGGTCGCTCTGATCTACCCCCATAAAGTCGCCATGGTTTCTCCATCGCCCCCAGGCTAATGCATTTTCCAAACCCGTTGCTTCCAGTCTGAGCGTTGAGGTAACATCCTGTCCCGCCCATGGCAACACCATACATTAGCAAATACCGTCGAAATCATCATCCGTTTTGACGTTCACTTCTGGGCGCTTGTCATAGACACTAATAGAGTATTCTATGGAATCATTGTGACCAACAGCAATGCGAGTGTTATCCTAATTGTATTCATGTCGCACTATCTTCCTTATCTTTAGTCAGCTCTGGAATTTAATTTATTTTCTAAGATTCTTCACTTCCCAGCAGAGTTCGTGTCTCATTTATTGATCCCATAAATACGGTTTGGTTCTGTGAGAAAGATTGTGAGAAAGAGTGGATTTTAAATCACTGAGTCTTTGAGACTTGGGACACGATGAACTCTGCTCCAAAACATCTTGTAATGGATGAGAGAGGGACAGTAGATTGATTGATACCCATGGGGTAGAACGACCTCACTCTGGCCTATGAGCCGCTGCCATCGTACGTGCCTCCTCGAGCTTAACCCCGCCTTTGCCAAGCATGTATGCATAGTTCAGCCTGGCAAAGACAATCTAAGAAAGCCGCATGAGATGTCATTTACACTTCGAAGCCGGATGTTGATGCTTGGAATCTATCATTAATCTTCACGTTTCACGCGTATCTCTTATCATGCCCTCACGCGGACGATTTCCCTTAATGCAACGTTTCAAAATCTTTAACAGTAAACGAACTCAAATCTCCCTTGTTCCGGAGAACAATCAAGTTGAACAAACAGGTTGTTCTGCTGAGGAACGCCCCATAGCTAGTCCTTTCCCTTCTGGTATTAAAATTTGGCATGATTGTCCCGATGCCATAGTTGACATTTGTTTCATTCATGGCTTGACCGGAGATAGAGATAGTACTTGGACTGCTAGAGGACAATCCTCACCCTGGCCAGTGACGCTCCTTCCAGCGGAGTTTGCGAAAGCCCGCATATTCACTTATGGGTATGATGCCTATATAGTGCGAGGTTCTGTAGCTTCCCAGAATCGATTAAGTGACCATGCAATGACCCTCCTTACCGATCTATCCAATGCCCGCCTTGACACTTCATCTCGCCCCCTTATTTTCATCACGCATAGCTTGGGCGGTCTCGTGTGCAAGAAAGCGATTTTGGACTCGCATAGTCACCCTTACCATCACCTTCAGAATATTTTTAAGTCCACCAAAGGCATCATATTTATGGGCACTCCTCATAAAGGTTCCTGGATGGCGAACTGGGCGAACATTCCAGTTGCTGCCCTTAGCGTTGTGAAGTCCGCTAACACCTCTCTGCTGAGTATATTGGAACCGGATAACCAACTACTTGAGCATATTCAAATTGAGTTCGGGCGAATGATTCGACGCTTGCGCGAGAACGGCAGGAGTTTTGAGATCACATGTTTTTATGAAGAATTACCCATGCTTAGAAATCTGCTCGTCGTTTCTAAGGAGTCAGCCACTCTTGAACCTTACATTGCAATCAGCATTCATGCCAACCATAGCAATATGGTTAAGTTTGGCTCAGCAGATGATAGCGGATATAAAAGACTGCTTGGAGAATTGAAAAGGTGGGGAAATGAAATTGTCTCTCGGACAGAACAAAGGGCGAAGGAAGGAGCTTCTGAATATGATTCGCTGCAATTGTATAGTCGCCAGAGTTTCCCCTACGGCGGCCAACCGCAGCAAACAAATCCGAACAGATGGCCCCCCAGATACCCCAGCGATCCTTCCCCCTATCCTTTCCACATTCCTGGAAATCATCGACCTAGCGTACCGGATTACCAAATTAGAAAAGGAGAGCTTGAATGGCGCCGTATCCTAGAAGCGCGGACCATCAATGGGACATGCTGGAATTGTGGCAGTGGCGAACATATGCAAATTGACTGTGAAGGCGACTGCGGTAAATGTATAGGAATCAGTTACAAAGGAAACCTGAATAGTATTAACTTCTTTTGGTTAATAGGTCTATACCCTGGCCACAAAGGCTCAGACTGTAGGTTTCCAATTCGCTGTCAGAAATGTAAGAATTTTCTCTTCACCAGTTTTTACTATACACCTACAAATATATACATAGGTTACGAACAGCATCACACAAGCAAGGACTGCCCTCAAGGGAGATATAATTAGTTACACTTTGCAGAATAGAGGAGATGGCTCATCTGCAAAAATTCTAAGCAAAGTAATGACTTCTTTTGGATGGCTCCCTAATTACTATATTGATATTGCGTCTGGACATAGTTAATCATATTTAACTAGCCCCCCATCTAGATCCTTTTCTAGTGCGTGAATGCGCTTATCTCATTGGATTAATTTTAGAATTATTAGTTCTTTCCTAATATAAGTTGCTATTAACCCCAAGGTTTATTCTTTTACTTGGCCATTATTTACTCTCACTTCAAAAATGTCATCACCCTAGTGATCTTTCTCCCTTATGTCCAGCTCCTTGATCTGATGCAAGCTTATATAATTAATCTTTGAGCACAACTAGCTGTAACGTTATTACCTGCATGATTAGATAATGCTTTGCCAGGTTCTACCCACACGGCCTTGCAGATCAAGGATAGTAAATGCCCCGGCCAGTTAATCTTCTCCATCTACTAATGAGGTACTATATAGGTACCTAGGTAGGTAGGCAGGGAGCCAGTTAGCCATGCTAAACTGCGATTAATCGAGAGGCTACCTAATCATGCCACAATATATCGGTCCTAGGTAGTGTTATCTATGGTTGTCAATATAAGTATCGTTAATCATTCGATTTTTATCACCCAGGTATTTACTTATTTATTCTCAAGACAGCTGTCGTCATAAACTTCCTTTCATAAACCGTAGATAGATGTGCCGGGTTATGTAGCTAACTACCTAGGAATGGGAATAACAAGACCCCGAACTAAAACGTTTTGTAGAAAAAAGAAAAACAATCTCGATCAACCAGAGATCTCACAAAACAACAAAACCAAACCAAACCATTGAAAAAAAAAAAAAAAAACATATATTCATGCATAAAATATAGCCAAGTATTCATAGGTATAAAAATATTACAGCAGTGCCAACTTAAAATCAGTACTCTGTGCCCGAACCCTGACAATCCCAGTTTGTCGGACTTTCTCATGTATATCTCCAAAGTATCGTTTAGATCGAAAACTGCACAATACCGGGGTTTTTTTTTTGTTAGACGGGAGGTGAAAGAAAGGAAAAGGAAGAGTCTATAAAATATGAAAAGGGGAAAGGGAAGTACGGTAAGAATCCGTTTGGGAATACTGGAATTTGGGGGGGGGGGGGGAAGGGTATGGCAATATACTAACCTCCAGTTAAGATTTGCTCGCACAACATTTTGCACCCCACGGATATACTCCTGGACGTGGGTATCGACTCGCTCTCCCCAGGTGGGAAGCTCAGCCAGGGCTAAATACCAATCGCGATATCGCTCGACAAGCATATCTCCGATATGGTTGAATGCAGCTTGCGCAGACATGCCGTCATAACGGCAAATGGCTACCATGTTGTGACTAACTCCTTCTCTCTAGAGGGCAAAGAGAGACATTGTTAGTATCGGAATTATGGTAGGGGATGATTTTCCTTTTCTTTGTTTCGTTTTCGGGGGGGGACAAAAAAAAAAAAAAAGGAATAATGTTCTGGGTCCTAGCTCAACACTTACCTCCTCTTTACAATAGGAGAGAATGTCATTTTGCCTGTCGGGGGTATTTAGTATTAAGGGAGAAGAGTGGCAGTGTAAAGAACGCAAGGTCTGGGTATATTATATTCACGTACAGTAGGACAAGGTCAATACCAATTCGCTCAATCTCTTGAATGCTTTTGCACTCAAACACATGGTCCGGGATGTCGAGCTTGTGGGCGTATCTAGATTGTGATTAATTAGTGCATCTTGGGACGTTTTTCTACCGAAAGTTATTTCTCCCCCAACATACTCAACTAGAGCAAAAAGTGGCGAAACACCTGCGGATTGTTGACGCAGGGCAAGCATCTCTTTGAGAGTTGGGATGCTCCCACTTGAGCAATTGCGAACCTGGGCGACGCTCCCGAGACAGTAATCATGCATGGCTTTTGCAAATCGACGTTGAACTCCTGATATTGATACACACCTTTAGCCTAGGTCGAAATAAAACATAGCATGGAATGATTACGGGAAGTTGGGGCAGTGTTTGGGGGAGAAGAAGAAGAAGAAAAGCTAGGTAGTTGTATACGTACCGATGGGAGATGACTATAACATACAGACGGTCGTTCTTTTTTAGCACAGTACACTTCATGGGTTTGTTTTCTCATAACCACGTACCTTGGCAATCCGGTGCCAGACCGAATTATGAGCTCGAACTAAAGGGTGGTCTGCATGAACAGGCAAGTGATCTGTATCCGCCATGCCAGCCAACAGACTATCCACCAGTTCTTGTGCTCTTTCGGGATCATCCTTTAATCCTCCATTATCAAACACTAAAGAAAGATCAGTATT
Source organism: Aspergillus sparsus (assembly GCA_027569235.1). Taxonomy (NCBI): domain Eukaryota; kingdom Fungi; phylum Ascomycota; class Eurotiomycetes; order Eurotiales; family Aspergillaceae; genus Aspergillus; species Aspergillus sparsus. The sequence goes on from JAPDES010000083.1 coordinate 113,113, forward strand.
AGAGGACTCTATCATGGATACTTGGGCTTTCTTACTGTCATCAAATGGGAAAACCTATTATCAAGACAAAGATGCTAATCGTTAGTAGGTGCAACATATAAAAAAAAAAAAATCGGAACTAACATACCCAGTTTCCCCAGTCACACACAGTCCGGAGCTCCTCATATCTAGCATCTGGAGCTGTCACTGCACAGAAGTATGAAAAGTCCGTCTTCAAGAGTCTTCTCTGCAACCTTTCATTAAAGTAACAGACACTTATCTCGGCATTAGCTAGGTGCGATTCCCTAGTCTGGCGATGGTACCTACCTTGACAACCACTTTTCTGACTCTTTCCGAGCGGCATCATAGTGTGGATTGATGATCGGTTCCCCTGCAAGGAAGAGAACAAACATCTGAGGGAGATGTACAGAAAGGTATTCCTCTTTCTGTACAAGTTGATCACTTGGTAGGTGGAAACTATGTGGAAGCTGGACAACAGCCATCTTGCAGTGGTAATGACTTGCAACAATTAAGGGACTGCTTATTCAAAGACAACAAACAATGAGAAAATATCAATGATCTGTATTGGAATGGCCGTATATACACTCCTCAAGTTTCACGAGGGCCAGGTGCTGGCCTTTTATATACTATGCTTCTTCCCAAGCGTACTAATACTATTACCCTTGGGGTACTGAAAAACAAAAGGAGGAATGAAGTATACCTGTGATACAGATGCCATTCTAGGCCAGATTTGTTGTCAGTTTGACTTTTTGAGATATAGACCGGCCGATCCCATGAACTAAGATCGTTTCATGTTGAATTTGGGATACAACTGCGAGGATATCCCTAGTGTGAATCGGAACTACATCCTCAGCCACAGGTTTGGTCTCCGAGCTAGTAAATTTTCGCCACAAGACCACAGAAAAAGAAAAAAAAAAAGAAAAGATTAATTGCGCATTGGAACTATTAGCACTCGTGGTCGCTGATCCAGGATTGATTTGGTTTTCGGCTTCACTTCCGGGCGATCACTGGCTTTCTATTCGCTGGCCCAAACATAGCTAATGCCGTTAGTTAGATCGTGAAATCCAAAACCCTAATACTAGTTCGCTCAAAACGGGACCATCGACCGTATTTTTGTATCTAGAGTGGGGAAGATAAGTCGAAAGTCAAAATCCAGCCAGAGATTTGGGACTGACTTTCGATAGTCGAAGGTTTGCGTGAGTTATCTCGCTCATCCTTTGTTCCCGGAGATGATAGCCCAGATGATCATCGTCCTGTACAGCCTCGCCAGACCTTCGAGCACCTATTGAACTTGTCGGAAGCTCACTCATGCCTATCTTTTGATCTAGAGTGCAAGAGTAGAGTCCTAGCGGTATCTCTTTATTCGTAGTTGTTCCATGATTCAAATTCTGCAATAGTTGCGAGCCCATTTGCGTCGAGAAGATGGTGTGGGGCAAAGGCCATACTCTTGATTGATGAGGTTTACGTTCATTGCTCTTGTTGACTTTATTCCTGTTAGAAGTAGTCTCCTTGGGCTACGGTGTAAGAAAGTATATAAAATGGACCATAAACTGGTGCCATTTGACACTGCCAGTAGAAAGTAAACAAGGTAAAAAAGAGAGAAATCATTTTCTTGACAACGCCTTGGATCTCCGCACTACAATATCAAAATGACTACCTCTTTAGCCAACCCAAAAGTGGGTGAGAAGATAAATGTTTACGGATATTCTTTTGTTTGGACAGAAGCCCATCTCTCCAAGGATGATATTGAGCCGCTGCGTCAACAGTACGACACTTTGGCTATGGCTGCGTTGGAGCGACTCCAGGCAATTAGGGCATGTCTTCTGGAGGAAAGCAAGGTGAAAGGAACTAGTCCACCGCCAAATGATCTCTATACCATCCTTAAAGATCACCACAGGGATGATGTTATCCTGGGCAAGTTTTGGGACGAAGTCAACACGGCTCCCAGCTGGGTGGATTGGGAGCAGCTTCAACGAGGCCAGCGATTCCTTTACCGATACGCTCTTGCCAACATAGTTGGATTCGCGCTCCAAGGCTTTATGGCTGAAAATTCTGTATGGTTCTTACCTCCCCTCGCTATCTAGGCCATGCGCGCAAATCGGCTAACGTCCCCACTAGTCTGCCCCCGGTGTGGTTGAAGTGCTCGTTCGAACTGGGGGGTTCTCCACTCGCATGCTCCTCGGCCGGCTGTTGGAGACATTCCAATGGCTGATTCAAGTCACCCATAGCATTGCAGCTATTCAGCCAGGTGGAGAAGGGCACATCGCAACTATCCGTGTAAGGTTGCTTCACACGTCTGTCAGACAGCGAATCCTCCAGTTGTGCAGGACTCGGCCCGGCTATTTTGATACTGAGCGCTTTGGGGTACCCGTGAACCTCTTAGACGGAATTCATTCCATCAGCACTTTCTGTTGTAATCCGATGTGGCTACAGCTCCCGAAATTTGGGATCACACCATCGACAGAGGAGATATCCGATTACATCGCATTGTTTCGTTATCTTGGTTTCCTTCTAGGAACACCGACCTCATATTTCGAGACCGCCGAAAAAGGGAAAATAGCTATGGAGAGCTTCCTTGTCCATGAACTTGGAATCACCGATACGTCTAGAACGGTTGCGTTCAATTTTCTCCATTGCATCACCAACTTAACCCCACCTTTCCATGTCTCGAAGGGGTTCGTCGGGGCCGGAAGTCGGTGGATTAATGGAAATGAGCTCTGCGATGAACTTGAATTGGCTAGACCAAACTTTATTTTCTATCTCGCTTTCACAGGGCATTGCCTGCTGGTGACTCTACTAGCTTGGCTGCAGCGAATAGTGCCCAACCTTGATGCTGCGGTAATCAACGTGAGTCCTTCAGCCTTAGGTGATCACTAGAGCCTTTCTAATCTTATGAGTCAGTTCTCTCGAAGTCAAATGTACCACGGTGTTGTTCAGCGTAGATCTAAAACGCGATTCGATTTCAAATACATTCCTCATTTAGGGAAAAGAACTGGAAAGGAAGACGATCATCCGAATAACCGGGGTGAAGCAGCACGAGGGAGCAAGTTTCTTTGTTTCGGGTCACACCAGGTCGGAGTATTTGATATTGGATACTTTGAAATGGTTCTTCTCCTTGTGACTAGCGTCGTAGGAGGAGTGCTTGGAGGCGTGGGATGGATGATGTATCGAGCGATATACAGTGGAGTAGTTGGATGATTCTTTGATCTAGGTAGTGGGGGGTTGTGCTTTGGGTAACACACGTGCCATCCCCTGATATTCCGTCCAGAAGTACCTACATAATCGTACCTATTCAGTATCTTTTTCTCAGCCTTGTACCTATTCTCAGACTAGACTAGATCGTCTTTTCTTTTGACCGTACTTTGCCTGCCTTGCTGAGACCCCATAATTCACCGATAAGCGGCTTTTTCTTTTTCTTTTTTTGTTTTTTTTTTTCCCCCCAAGAGGCTGTTGAGTGTTGACATCACAGATACCTTCGTTGTAAAGATCAACCCAGTTTCCAGTCGCTTGGGCCTCATTGGTACAGGTTTATTTTAAGAATCATCAATTAACTAGCGGCTCGTTCACTCACTAGTTGGGAAGTTCGATCCTCTTCCAAGATTATCGTCTCCACCACACCAGGATCTCTGACCAGATTAACTACCAATATGAATTGAGGCTCTGACTCCGATTACTCTATATTCTTTATATCAAGGATACGCCGAATACATCCGTTGTTGCCGATACACAAATCAGTATGGTTGAAAGGAACCCGTTCATGCTTCCAGTTTTTGCGCCTACTCTTCTCTTTGTTCCAAACGCTATGCCGTCCCAATATTACGTCTAGTACCATCTGTTAGAAGATAACAAGAAGTACTAGTTGTACCTATGACAATGCAATCTATAGCTTTTAATCTTAGTCTCTAGAGGTTTAAGCAGAATCGATACCAGAAACAAGTACCGCCAAGAGATGTATACTGACCCACATGGGATCTAAAGGCATACCATGAAACTCTATCCTGAACCTGGAATGGATGCACAGACGAGAGTTATTGACTTGGAAGTAAGCAATACTAAGGTAAGTTTAAAAATAATATTCGGGGATGGGAAAAACAAGCTCATCCACCTCTCAACTGAAGCGGTGTTTGAACCCACCAAAACGAACTCTCTAGAGTAGCCAACCATAATATCTCGAAGCAAATCAGACCCCTCGTCACAAAAGTACGAACTTTTCATCTCGGCATCTAGACTTTAGTTCTTTGGTTTCCTGTCAGACGGAGGTTTTGGAAACCTCCCTGTGGGTTGGCGGGTGAACCAAACGATGAATAAAAACAAAATAATGATAAAAAAGGGAAAAAAAAGAAACGAAAGATGAATGAAAATAGAATACCTCCACTTCATGAGCTCTAAGGGTATAATTATTGCCTTTACACTTTTCCGATTTCTTTGTAAAAAAGTAATATAAAGTAATAAATTGCTTATCTATTTTGGTTTTGATCTCCTTCAATCTCCTTATACTTTTCCTTTCTTCCGGCACGGAACTGCTTCGTGCTTTTGTCAGATGGTGAGATCATTTTTATTTCATAATATCTCAGCGGAGATATTGTCTTATTGATTACAAGCACACTTTGGGAAGACTTTGGTGGTTTCTCTCTCTGTTGGATAGATCTCTTCTTACCAGCCTACCTAGATAGCCACTAAAGGTATCCATAATAGCAATACCGCTCTCAAGAGCGATATTTGACCATGTACCGCGATCAACGCTTTATTTTAGAATTGGTAAGTAGTCAACAACCATGGAGCAAAGATTGCTTATAGGTAATAGTCGCCACAGGATAAAAAAAAAACAACTCGGTTGACTACGAAGAAGCTAGGTGTTGTCGTCCTAGCTTGGAAATCGAGGAGTGGATGCCCGGTACTAATGTATTGCTCGAGTCATGAAAAGGGTAACACCAACATGTTAATCTAGAGATCATTCCCTTTTCTGCCTATATTTGCCATGTAGATAGAGATTTGTGTGGCTCGTGCGGAGGTTGAGGAGAGAGCTTCCTTGATTGTTTACAGGAGTGTTAATTTACCCTTGACCAGTCAAAGATATCGGTGAGGCCTTTGGGTCTGTAGGAAATTATCCAACAGTATCACCAAAAAAGTTCCTTGTGATGCTCAAGTCATATACATATTCAGTGGAATTGTTTGTGATCCTTCTTCTTAGATGAGAAAATCAATAATGGTGGTCGGGCTTCATGGTGGTCGTAGCGGGGCAAAATGACCCTGAGTGAAATGAATCAATCCCGCGTGGCCCGTGCTAAAGAATTTGCTACACACTCCACCACCAACCGTCAACTTTTGTTTCTCTCCATATTCCATCCAACTCTTACTAATCTTCAACTCGCACAATGGCAATCCAGTGAGATTACTCTAGGCCCGGGGTATCGGGATGAATGCTGATTTAATAATCTAGTTACCTTATTTTGCTCTCGCGACAAGGCAAAGTGGTCCGTTTCGTCACCCACCCAACTTTGTGATCTGGCTACAAGCTTGGACAACTGACTGAAAACAAATTTTGCTGCACAGCGCCTTGCGAAATGGTTCACCACTCTTTCTCCCAAGGATAAGGCCAAGATTATCAAAGATGTGACCCAACTAGTCCTGTCCCGTCGGACACGGATGTGTAATTTCCTTGAGTACAAAGGTAAGTAATTCTCATGAATCTCCCCGCACCGGGTCTAAGCGTCTTTGTCTAATATGATTGCTTCTAGACACCAAAGTTGTCTACCGTCGATACGCCTCCTTATTTTTCATTGCCGGATGCGCTTCTACCGATAACGAGCTGATTACTCTCGAGGTCGTTCACCGATATGTGGAGCAGATGGATAAGTACTACGGCAACGTTTGTGAACTGGATATTATCTTCAACTTTCAAAAGGCATATTTTATCTTGGATGAACTTTTGTTGGCGGGAGAGATGCAGGAGAGTAGCAAGAAGAATGTGCTGAGGTGCATTAGCCAGCAAGATAGCTTGGAAGATATGGAGGTGAGTTGGACATCTTGCGCATTTATCAACACCCCCCTTTTAGATCCCTCTTTGGCCCACAGGGCGCCCCAAGAATTCAGAGAAGATATAAGAGAACCAGAATTTTGGTTTATACTGTATCTGCAACGGTGATATGCATGGGGCTCACCAGTTATCCATTACCCCCCTTTTCCTCCTTCCGGAACCCACGGCAAATGCTGTGCTATGCCCACCACTCACTGCCTCTTATCGTCTGCTTTCCCATAGCCACAAACCGAAATCCATACCCAGCCTAATATTAATTATTGGCACCGTTCCCCTGATATCCATTGCCTCTATTAACCATGTCCGACACCTGCTAACATAAGTTTACTTTAGGTTGAGGAAGATGTGGTGACCAAGATCATGTAGAAGCCTTACTACCTAGTACCTGAGCGGCATTGTTTTTGTTTTGTCTTTACTTTTATTTGCGGGTTTAATGGGTATATATACTGGCGCTGGACGTACCTAGGCGTTATCGTTTATTATCTCCACCACCCAGTGGCTAATTAATACAACATCGACTACAATCAGGATTGTGAAGAATTTCTCGGCAGCCTAACACAGCATGCCCCTCCATGAAGTCAAAAAAGGTTTCCCTTTCTTCGATTCTCTGGGTCAGCTCTGGACCCGTGAGGTAGGTGCGTGATATCACTGGCTGATTGCGGTTAGCACGTGATCCCCCTCCTCGGTCGCAGCGCGCAACTCCATCATCCCCCAATTGCCGGTGCGCAGCTGTTCGCCATCATCCAATCCCCCCTTTGGAATCTTTCATCCATCATATATCTTCCTGAAACTGTCTGTTATGGCTATTTTTGTTGTGAAACCTCCCTACTAATTCCCCATTGTTCGCCTCTCTCCTGCCGCTGTGGCCAGCTGTCTCACCTGCCAGTTCATCCACTCCTTATCTCCGACAATCGGGATCAGCCCAGTCGACAAAGCACCACGCATCCTGCATTGAAACCCTTTGTCCTTCTCCAATTCGCAGTTTGCTGCACGTTGCTATAATCACACAGACATATATAAAACCAGCCTCCTCAAGCATTCCGCCGTTGAACAACAACGCCTGACCGCTATTCTGCCCAAGATGAAGGTAAGTCCACTATGCGACCATGTCATATTCCCCGGTTGTATTCAGGTGCTAGGTGTACTAATATGAGTTTCTTGTTTTTAGTTTCTTCCTCTCCCTGAGTTTGAGGATGTGACAAGCTCGCTCAACTTTGACACGGCCGATTGTCATATCCTCGGAAGTTGCGATCTCTACATCACTAAAGCCGCTCGGGCCGATCGCAAGCTTTACAAGAACATCGAGCAATCACTGGAAGCCCAGTACGAGTCCGTTCTTCGCTTGTCAGCCTCATTGTCTCCCCCAAATGCTTCCGATGCCGCAGCTTCCCTTAACCTGTCTCGTTCGAGCCCCTTTGGACCCCTGAGTGATCATTCTAGCCGCCGGACGTTTGCATATCTGATTGCGACATTGAACGCGAGTCACCCAGACTATGACTTCTCTCACGTCTTGCGCCCGTCTGATTTTCATCGTGAAAGAAACCTAAAGAGAGTGATGAACACGATCGACTCGACGCTATTCAATCTTCGACCACGTGAAGCGATTGATCTCACACCACCATCACCACCTACAGTCTCTGGTTCCTATAATGCAGAAGCATCTTCAACATGGGGCCGGAGAATGTGGAAGATCATCGATGAGCAAATGTCACTAAAGGAATGTTCTATCTACTCATACTCACCGGAAGAAGACCCTTCCGATGCGGATGATGGAGCGATTTGGAGCCTTCACTACTTCTTCTTTAACCGGCTGAGAAAGCGGGTTTGCTATATTTACATCAGAGCGATCCCAATCCTGAGCCATACACCTAGCGAGGGCGTTGTTACGCCAACTACGAAGAGAACATATGACGATGGTTATCTTACGCCGGATCTTAGTTCTAGCAAACGCGCTCGGTACTGGTTTGGCGAACGTGCTGAGATTGAATCTGAAAGCGAGAGTGACTCGGACCACCGATCGAAGCCTCTTCACCACGATGAATTTGATCAATATCTTCTGAGTGACGAAGAATTCCGCTCTAGGGCTGGTAGCAAAGGTACTGTTCGCGCCATGAGTGAAGAAATTGCCGACTCGATGGAGGTTTGATGACTTTTAACGATTTCATGTTCTTTCGCCTTTCCCATGTTCCTCCCTCCATTTACTCTTCACGCTTGTCTCTTGTTCATCCCCTCTTCTTTTATTTTTGCTTTTTCTTTTTCTTTTCTTTCAAGGACATTTGTATGACTTGGTCACTTTTGAGGCGTTTTTTGTGTTTGTTTTGTTTACTTGCATCCAACCTGCATAGGTGCTAGGGGCGTTTGGTAGCCCCTTAACTAATATGATATTGATCTCGACTTTGATAATAACGGGGATGGGTTGCATGCGAGCTGTTTGGGGGGACTGGTTCCTCAAAACGCGGACTGTTGGATGTTGTTTTTGGATTGTATCTTTATATGAAATTGATTGACTTCTACTTCTGAACTGGTTTCTACCTGTTACTTATCCAATATTTATTTGCTTTTCTTTCCATGTTCTTTAAATAGGAGGCAATATGATATGTTTTGAGCCACCCAGTGTTTCTATAACTAGTCACGGTAATCGAAACCGCGTGAATTGCGACCAGGTAAATAATGTAATTATCATTTAGAAGAATATTGGAAATTAAGTCATCCCATCATGCGAAGTCGTGATGGACTAGCGAGCAACTTTTGAGGCAGGTGGCCCGTGCGTGGTATGGGGAAAGCTGTCCTTCATTGAATTACCTTATCCGTTATTATGCTAATTCCCCATTACTCAAGGACAAACAACGCAACATTAAGCCAAACAGTAAAGCTCCTATATTTCTCCCGTGAGACTCGGTCCCCATATTGCACAAATAGATATCGTCCATATCCAGTATGGCCGACGAAGAGGAGCGTCTGAAGGCCGAGAAGCTTGCCGCTGCTAAAAAGAGGGTGTGTGTCCATTCCACCCCCTCTATGCCTAACATAACAAACACGGACAACCATGGCGCAGGAAGTTCGCATCAACCGCTAACATAATATAAAACGACTCTCTAGGTAGCTCAACTTCAAAAGCAGAAGAAGAAAGCCGGCAAGAAGACCGTATCCTCCTCCGACACTCCGAAAGAAAGCGAATCTACAGCGACAACCACTGCCGAAGCCTCCTCCCCGCCGCCTCCGGCGCCAACAGAAGAACAAGAAGCAACAGTAGCATCTGGTGAACCTGCGCCAGAGGAGAAGGATGATGGATCACTAGAGGCAACAGAGGAATCCCCGTCTCCTCTTGAACCTATGCCCGAGGCTCCCACCTCCCCCGCTCCTGATGATGAATCTCAACCTGTCAAAGTGGAGGCCCCGCGCGCGGGCCACGGGCGACAACCCTCTCTCTCTATTCAGTCTAAGATGCGGTCTTCATCGTTTCGCAAAACATCCGTGTCACAGGGGAGCATCTCGACGTCTCCGTCGGCGAATCTCAAGTCTCCGTCGTTGCCGCCGTTAAGTGCTGATGGCGAATTGGTACATGAGTTGTACCGGAAGCAGTCAACGCGGATTGAGGAGCTAGAGAAGGATAATAAACGCCTAGAGAAGGAATTAGAGGAAACTACGGGTAAATGGAAGAAGTCTGAAGATCAATTGGAGGATCTTCGAGAGGCCGGCGTGGATACTGCCGAACTACAGGATAAGCTACAAAATGCTGAAAAGAAGGCTGAAAGCATTGAAGAATTGGTAAGATATTAAAACCCCTCCCCCTCCAAAACAAAAAAGAAAAAAGAGGAAGATAAAAGAAAGAAAAGACAATAAAATGAAAAGAGGAAAAGAAACACTTTACAAAGTGATATTCCGGGGAAATCAAAAGCTGATAATTACTTGTACTTCAGAAAGCCGAAATTGCTTCTCTCCAAAGGCAGAATTCGCATCTTCAAACACGCACCCAACGCAACACTTCCACTGTTTCTGCCCCAGGCCACCCAGAGTCGCCCCCATCCGACCTTGTGCAACAGCTCGAGTCCAAGTCCGCTGCTATGGAAGCGATGGAGCTAGAAATCTCTAACCTCCGTGCTCAGATATCCTCCCAGTCAACCTCTAGTAGCGCCCATGAGTCGCAGATAGCAGCATTGGAAGAGAAGCTTGCCCGTAGTGAATCATCCTTAGAGCGTTGCCAGCGGGAGCTATCCGATACCAAGAGCGCCCTCACTCGCGCATCCGAAAAGGCTGTCAAGGAAGGCGTCGATAAGACATCCACCGAAACCCTAATTAAGAGTCTCCAACGTGAGATTGAAGAACTCAAAAATGACAAATCCGACGCCGAGAAGAAAGTAGAAACATTAGAAAAGAAGCTTCAGGCAATGGGAAACCTACACAAAGAATCAGAGACCCGCCATCAAGCTCGATTGCGCGAAAGTGAAAAGTTTGAAAAGGAAGCTGCCGTCCTCCGAAAGAAGCTCGCCAGCATGGAGAATGAGAACCTCCGGCTGAAAGAAGAACACGAGACCATTCGAAAACGCGACACTAGTGGTGGGGTAGATGATGATGCTCTGGACGAGCTCGAAGACGAAGAACGCTCACGTCTCCAACGACGTATCCGCGACCTTGAAGGCGAGGTTTTCGACTTACGTCGCGGAGTATGGGCAGAAAAACGTCAGGAACTGGTCACACAACAGGTTGATGGCAGCACCAGCGGTATTTCACCAGACTACACCGCTAGCGCTGCTGCAAATACATTCGATGATGTTGACTTGATTGGTGGGAGCCCTGAACATCACCGACGACGAAGCATGGCCCAACAACAACAACACTCTTCCTTCTCAACAGTGCTCTCTAGCGGGATCGCAGCGTTCACAGGTGGAAATAATTTGTACGGTAATAACCGCGGCCGCGCCGCATCAAACCAACATCAACACCCCCCCGCTACACGCGGTAGCCTTGAACTCCTCTCTGAGGAGAATTTTGACGATGAATTCGACGAGGCAGAGTTTGCGCGGGCACAGGCCGAAGAGGAAGCCCGGAAGAGAGTGGAATGGGCCCGTGAGATTAAGAAACAGTTGAAGAACTGGCAGGGTTGGCGATTGGATTTGGTTGATAGTCGGGCTGGAGCTGAGGGGGCTGGAGTTGGCATGGGTGAGATTTTTGAGATATAGATATCCACTGTATAGGTTATTTATTTATTTATTGACTTATTGATTCATTGATTTATTACTTCCTTTATTTTATTTTATTTTATTCTCAAACAATTGTAGGTTTGGGTAAAGGTTAAGCTTGGGTAGAAAGAGAGAACCACAGCAATAAGTATTGATAAGTAGTATATTCGGAAATCACCCTACCATAACAACAATGGATATCCATGAATTTGACCCGACAGATACAACCAAAAAGGGGAGGGGAAAACAAATTGGAAAACAAATGAAGGAAAAAAAGAATATCAAGCACATGTCATGATCGCCAAACAGACACATAAAAACAGCTAAAGGCAGTCATGAATGAACATACATACCTAAAGAACACCAACTCCGAATATCTTAAACCAAAAAGGACATAGAAACCTTTATGAATACCGAAACAACCCAAATCAGACCAAACAAAACCAGAACCACGAACCAAGTAACAAAGAGAGAGAAGTAGATAGGTAGGGAGTCACCGGGGGGCGGGGAAAAAAGAACAAAAAAGCGTACAGTCTAAAAGAAAAGAAGGGGCGAGAGGAATATAACAATGAACAATAAACTATACTTGAGATTTTTTTTTTCTTTGCTATTCTTTTCAAAAAATTAATCGTCCGCCATATGCCTCCCATTTAATACTCCTTCTGACTTGGGTCTTAGTCCCCGTCCGCGTTTCCTCAACTCGCCTGCCCATCCGATGATCTGATATATCCAGCCACCTGTTACGATTACACCGGACACGGTATTCACGAGTCGGATCAACAGTCCCATGAAGCTCGTCCGGTGATCGCTGATTAAGAGAAGAATAGGCTCGATGTTATATTTGAAGAAGATGCCCGGGATAAGGTAGGGTGATTCTGGGAGCGGGCCGGATTGGCTTGTGGCCGCATACTGATTCGTGAATATGAGGTTCTTATTGTATCGATTTGCTTGTTGGGAGGGAATGGGGGAGTTGGAGAGGATGTCAAGGTTATGACCCTTTGAGTAGATGGTCGGGACAATAGAGAGGAAGTATTGGTATTTGTAGTAGTGGACATCAGCGGCGGCGATGGTTTTGTCAAGGGGATTCAGGATGCTTGGGTAGTGGGGACCGAAGGATAGTTCTGTTATGATGTGGGAGAAGTTAAATGCTGTGATTTTTGTGTCTTTGTTAGCAAGTGGACGCTTCAAGTTGAGTAAGAAATATATGTGTTGGGAGGTAGCTATACTTTTATGATCCAAATGTTGTCCACTATCACGGTAACCGTGACCTCTCGCTGTGATATGAAAGTCGCCTTGGACTTTATTGCCTTCTAGACTACCATAAATCCGACACGAGTCAACGTTATCGCCCCGTCGGAGCTTGGGGCCCTTTGCAAACTTTCGGTTTGGATTGCGTCGCAATTCACCCAGCACGTGGTGCGCATGCGCGTCTTTGTCTTGTGCCTCGCGGCGCCCCGTATCTTCCTGGCTTAGGGTTTGGTACTCGTGAGAGCCTCCGTATTGTTCATAGTTGCGCTTGTCCATCCAGAGTTTCCAGCTTGTTGGTTCCTTTGTGAGCATGTCAGAAGCTAGGATCCGGTCTCCCGATACATCTTGGATGTTGACGTGTAGATCGACGCAGTTCATTTGTATAACGGTGTCGAGGTTTAGTTGAATATCATGCGAGACACCTTTCTCGACGGTAAAATGTTGCGTTTCAGTGCCATTCAACCAGGTACGAAATTCTGTGAGGGAGAAGGCGGTGCAGACGAGGAGAATTAGCACAGTCCATTGTCCACCGCGGCGAGTTGGTGTGGTATAGGACGGCTTTGTTTTGGCTGCAAAGAGGGAGATGTTGTTAGCTATAAATAAGGTCTATTGTGCCTGGCTTTGATTTCATTATTTTTTTTTTAAAAAAAAAAAGAGAAAATAATAAATAAAAAAATAAAAAAAAAAATAAAAAATTTCAATTGGAAAGCATACGGAAAGCATCGAATGTCTGGAGAGTGCCTTTACTGCGCTTTTCCCCAAAAGCATCCTCATTGAGGCCGTGGTCTGCGAACCCGTTCATCCCGAATGTGTATCGTGGATAAAAAAAGAAAAAAAAAAAAATCAGGAAATTAAGACATGAAGAAAGCGGATTGAGGAGGAAGAGAGGAAAGGCCCAAAAAGGGGAAGTCAATGGGATGCTGGTTGGGAACGAGGATTGGACGCGAGAAAGAAAAAGAGAGGGGAGAGCGAAGTTGAGGCCAAGTATTCCACTCCGAACTCCGCACCCGCCATCATCACCCATGAAACAATCGTCAACACAACCCCCTGCACAGAGACATCTGGTTCTTTACGTTCCCCTCGAGTGTGTTTTAATGTGCTTCCTTGGTTCAGTCTCTATTCAGATCATGGTAGGCATCAAAAATATTTGCATTTATGGTCTAGTTCGTTCCATCCCCGCAATTACCCCCTGCGGGGTTCGGGATGTCAAGTAAAAGAATTGTAAATATTTATACAGATGCTCTCCCCAAACCCTACATCCACTAGAAAGGGAAGGGAAGGAAGAAAGAAAGGGAAAGAAAAGAAGATAAAAGTCCCTCATTCCATCAGAAACAGAAGAATAGCGAAGGAAATATAGACTTGGGGGAAGTATGCAAAGAAAAAGGATATGCAACACGTATGAACTGAGGTCGTAAAAATATATCACACGAACAAACGGCTTCAAGAACCATGAGAAAAAGGAAAGAAAACAACAAATAACGTCATGGCAAGCATACATATGCTCAAGTAAGGGTATAAGATGAACTATTTTCCTCGTCCACCTTGGTCAACCAGTAGTTCAATGTAAATCATGATAACGGGATACGAAGCGTCAACCGTCCCCAACCTGCTATGCAACTTGATAATCAAACAATTATTATTACAGATATGCAAGAAGAGGAATAATAAAAAGGGGGAAGAGCAAGAATGAGTAGAAAGGAAAGAAAAAAGAAAGAAAAAAGAAAAAAAAAAGAAAAAAACAAAAAAAAGGAAGCCAGTGTAGAACAGATCCAATCATCCGTCTTATTTAGTCCTCTGCGGTAGGTTAGCAATTCATGGTCTCGACTCGTCAATTTTGGACGGTTTAGTCACTCGTGCTACCTACCAAGCTTGTCGCCGCCGCCGCCGTTGCAAGGTCTGGCTTTCCACTGATGTTCCTCGTAGAAACACGAGGCAACGCTGATCCAGGCGTAGTGGCTGTATTCGTACCTCGCTTGGCGGGTGTTGACGGTGGTAGGCCACTCACGGTTGAATGACGCTTTCCAGAAGTTAGCTTGGCTGGAGAATTTCCTGAAGCGTCCCGACTGCGGCCATATGTGCTAGATTTGATGCTCGTTCCAGGAGGTTCTGGGAGAGGCCGGCCGATAGAGGGTGTGGATAGAGTAGCCACTCGCTTGCTTGGGGAGCTGGTTGTAAAGGTCCTTGGCCGCACAGGCATTTTTATTCCAGTTATAAATTCATGTCTTAGAGCGTCATGAGGGTTTAGGCGGCGGGCAGGATCCCATCGAAGACAGCGGGCAATGAAATCTAGGAAGGCCTCGTCGTCGCACTTCAACACTTGTCTGAGTTCCTTGGAACTTGGTCGCCGTCTCCGACCCTTGGAAGAGACTGTGATTCTTGGTTTGCCGAGGGAATCGAAGAATAGCTTTTTTCGGGTACTTTTCTCTATCAAGTGCTTCTCGGGAGGTCCAAACACTTCCATGATACAGGCAAGTTGCTCCTGCTCATTCTCACCGGGAAATATAGGGTATCCCGTGAAGAGTTCTGCGAGAATACAACCAACACTCCACATGTCGATTGGCATGCCGTAAGACATACCAAGGATGACCTCAGGTGAGCGGTAGAAGCGGCTTTGAATGTATGTGTACACCTTCTCATTTTCAAAACAACTAGAGCCAAAATCAATCACCCGGATTTCAGAGCTTAAGGGATGGACCAAGAGAATATTCTCCGGCTTGAGATCGCAATGGATGACCTTCTTAGCGTGCAGAAGGACCAATGTACTGAGAATTTGCTTTGTAAAACGACGGATAAGCTTGAGGGAGAAGCCTTTGAAATCGTGTGCTTTGATGAATTCGTAGAGATTCATTCCGAGAAGTTCTGTGGAGATACAGAGGTGTCCTCTAAAGTAGAAGCTCTGGGTAAAGTTGACAACACTATGACGGCGATGAGGGTCCCACTCCTTGAGCTTTTGGAGAAGGTTAACCTCAATCAAGGCTTGCTGGTGAAATCTCTTCTTATTGCGGATGATTTTCACGGCGACAAGATTACCGTTTTTGTGGTCGACACACCTAACGACTTGCCCAAAACTGCCTTTGCCTAAGACATCAATTACTTCGTATCGATATGCTAAATGATCACCAAGAACAATGTTGTAGTCTCCACGATCGTCATCATAGCCAAAATTTGCAGCTTGTGCATTGAGATCGCCCACATGCTTCTTCGCATTCTGAGTCCCGCAAAAGAAGATGTCCTTGAAGTCAATGATTTCCCCACGTTCGAAGATATTAAGGTGGGCCATTCTTAGGGCCTGAGCGGGAGTGACACGCTCTTTGGGTGAAGCTTTACGACGTAGTTCATCTAGTTCCTTGGCGGCGGTTTCGAAATCCTTACGCTTGCTACCTAGTCGCCGCATCTCCTCATCGGCAACTAGGATATCAGCGTCAATCTTGGAATCAGTGGATGGTGGATTCGCTGCCACATTGGATCTCGCGGAATTTATAATCTTGTGGACTGGCGACAAAATTGACGCCGCCGAGCGAGACTGTGTAGCATCGCTCGTAGTGGACTCGCGGGAGGTTGTTGGTTCTAGCGAAAGGCTTTGCTCACTGCTGACACTTGGCTTTCTTAAAGTAGGATTTGTTGCGCTTGACATGGACGACTGTCTCCGTGACTTTAGGTAGGCTGGCTTGAGGGTGGGACTTGATTGTTTAATCGACGTTAAATTATTCCAGGTGGCCGAAGCCGGGAGCTTGGGCGGGGGCATTTGGTCATGCTTTTTGGGGTCAGTATTGATTGCCGATGATGTTTGGTGGGATTTCGAATTGCTCCGTTTCCTCGTCAATGTGATTCTATTTCGAAGGGAGGACCCTGAGACACTATTATTATCGGGATCTGAGGGCGTAGACAATTGACTAATCGTCTCTGCATTAGAAGAAAAGGCGGATGACTGTGTTTGAGGACGGGGGCCTGTTAATTTGTACGACTGCGATATTCTTGGAGAGTAATCTGCGCTCGGTTTCTGACGGATGTAATTGAATTCACTGCTGGTCTTTGGCAAAGTGTAAGAAATGTATGGCGAAACAGTTCTGGCACCGCCGGTGTTGTTATCAAAGGATGCAAGGGCGCTAGAACTGCTTGCTGTTCTTAGCACTGCAGTAGAAGAGGTAGTCAAGACAAAGTGTGATGTGCTACTTCTCGCGTGGGGTAGCGGAAGTGGGTCTTCATCATCATGAGACCAAAAGTTTGCTTTCGAGGCAGTTAACGGAGTACTTGGAGTCTTTGATACCATCTGAGCGGAGGGGGTGGCCGAGCTGGGGTCTTCTTCTCGGTCCATCAATGCCTCAATCTTCGTCGTCATTGGCGTTCCTAGAGGTAATAGATTCAGAGGCGGGAGTTTCAAGGGCTGCAGGCTCTTTCTTCCAAGGCCGGAGGCCTTGGGTTTGGCTTCGGGAGTTTTCATTGCGTGTGTATCCAACAATTCGTTGTCGCCAGTTTCCGAATTAGGCGCTGTGTCGTTCAAGTCAAAGTCAGAATCCTGTTTAGACTTCAGAAGGCCGATATCCACAGGAAGGCTAGATTTTCTTGGTGTTGCAAATTGTGAGGGTTCAAGGTCACCCTTAGGGGACTCATACGCCTTCGGAATCGCAGGAACTGGTGGTACTTCTTCATTGGTCACTCCCTGTTCCCGGGGCTTTGGTGTAGGAAGACGAGATGTAGACAAATTCTGGGAAAATCTTGCTTGCAAGGAGCCACCAGAATTCCTTGCAGAATTATAGCTTGTATTCGATGAGAGAGACAAGCCCGAACTGTAGGACTTTCGGTTTGGATCGGGGGTAGTTCGGGTTGAAGAGGGGGTTACACTTTTTCGGGGAATATTCGAAGGGGATTGGGTGGATGAGTGAGGGCGAAGAGGAATTGGATCTACCTGACTCGGTGGCGTGTAAGGTAGTGGATGATGTGCTTGAGGTGCCGTTGACATACGCTTCAACCGCCGGGCATCGGTAGGGCTAATGGTCCGAGCACCAAGTCCGGTTGCATGCGGCGGCATGACAGATACCCTCTTTGAAGAGGAAGATGGTGTGGTTGTCCCACCACTTGGTCCCTTGACAGGGGTTCGCAGAGCATTGGTGGAAGAAGAACGAGAATGATCCACGGTAGTATTAGTCGTGAGAAAATTGTCACGAGGTTCCCTGGGAGGCTGGAATGACTTGGCCTTGATGTTCCGGACAGTAGATGGAAGCCTTGCACCATCATTGCGATGGGATTCAGGGTTTTGTAATCGAGGACGGAGAAAGCTTGTTTGATTCATTTGGGTCGTCTCAGCACTCGCCTTTCTGGTCGATAAGCTCTGTCGTCTCGTGGAGGATACCGAAGGAAGTGAGCCTGGTCCAATTGATTTACGTGGAGCGCGCGGGGCAGATGTGACAGTGCCTGGAGCCTGTACAAGACTCTGTCGGCGGGCTCGTGTAGTTATATTAGAGGTAAGTTGACGAGCAGAGGATCCATCTGCCGCTGCGTTCTGGCTTGCGAGGCTTTTCCGCCGGATAGAGTTACTTCTCATGCGCCCAGATGCAAGACTATCAGAGCTAGTATTCGCCCATGGGTTAGTAGAGTGGAAGGATGGGGGTTGGCGATCGAATCCGGTTCCTCCGTTCCCGGGCATGGGGAATTGGTTCAAGTTGGGCTCTGCCATAATGCTATTGTGGAAGTCATCAAAGTTGACTGGTGCAAGAAAATCCGCGCTATCGGGCGGAGTTTGGTTATACTCATTATTCGAGAAATTGCTCATGCTGATCGACCGAAGGCTAATATGGGAATTACTACTCTTTATTGATTCGCTTGTTGAGTCGACGGAAGATTTGCCTGAATGAAGAAGAGATCCCGAATTGTTGCTGTGGAAAGAGCCGCGTATTAGATGCATAGAAACCACAACTCATCATGGCATAAAAACCCGGCGAAAAGGAGTTCAAGGAGGATGGAAGATAATTAAATGGGAAAGGCAAAGACAAAAGGGATATTGAAAGAAAAAAAAAAAATCATAATATACCTGCGGGAGGGGTCTTGTGGCCGCGGGCCCTGTGGACCCTTCTGGTCGCGAATAGACAGCCTTCTCTTAATGAGACCTCGGGGCCCAGCAACATTGTTTGAAGAGTGAGAAGAAGTATCGGAGAGGAAGGTTGTTGATGAGTGTTTCTGTAATCGTCTGCGTGCAGGACCCTCTAATTGAAAAAAAAAAAAAAATTACTCGTTAACAATTGCTGAAGTTGCCCACTGGTCGCCCTTCCTGGCCGGGATCCTTACCTCCAAAGCTCAAATTCTCATTTCCAGAAGGGCTGGACGGTCTCGACTGCACCTTGCGCGACTGCCCCTTTCCTGGCGTTTGCTGGTCCACTAGCTTGTCCGGCATCGTCACACTTCGACCGAGAGCTCAGGACGTGGTAGGCTCGTCCAGAGCGAGAAATTGGTAACGGGTAATAGGAAGAAAAGCTGGTAGCGAAGCTCAATCGCAGATTTATTCAGTGGGAAATTGATCCCTAGTCTACTTAAAGAAGTAGAACCTGGACCAACACCGTCGCGCGACTCATCGATTGTCGTTACCGGTCCATCGCGGGGGGGGTCAAGAACAGTAGTCGCTGTTCCGGTATCACAGGAAGAAAGGCTCTGGGGATGAAAACAAAACGTTGTATCAAATGTTGAGCCGCCTTCTAGCTGCACTGCAAGGAGATTAAGGTGAAAATGATTATTATAATGGAGGAGAGGTTGCTTCGCAGAGAAATCTGCTTGGTGCAGCAGATGTGTTAGACTTGGCGTTCGTAAAGATTACCGGCGTATATAACCACAACTAAACAAGTGGATGGACGAACAGATCAACTGAGCGAATGCAGAAAGCACGATGGAATCCAAATGGCTGGGAGAGAGAAAAGAGGTATTAGAAATAAGGGAAGTTGAAGTTACTTTTATCCTCCAGGTCCTGCCAGGAAGTAAACAGGAAGAGGACAGTGATGAGTCTGAAAGGAAGTAGTAAACAAGCAAGCCGTTGATCGCTTGAACAATCCGCAGAGACCAACTGCCCCCTGGCTCCTTTTTTTTTTTTTTTTCTTCTTGCTGTGACGGAAACCATTTCTGCAAACAGCACAAACATTACAGAATACGAAAGGCTAAGTAGCAAGTACGGGCTCGGACGAGAGGCTAATCTCGCTCCAACCATTTGGGGTAAGTACCAGTTACTATGAGTAACCACCCAAAACTTCAGGCGGTAAGTACTACTTTTGAAAATTACAGCCACGGGGTTAAATTGGAAGCTTGGGACCCACTTTTGTGTAATTACCTGTTGTTGTGGCCCAAGTTTCCAGGACACAAAATCTGGGGAGTTGATCTATTAGTATTCTCCATTCCTATTTCATCAGAGTAAGAAGGTGACAAAAGTTGATTGAGGATCCTTTTGAACATACCTGGTGGGGAGGGTCTCTCAATAGGGTGGTGCTCTGGTCAAGCTTTGTTAATGCATATATCTACCGAGGGCACAACTGACGCAGCCAAAATAGGTAGGTAGGCGAGGTATAATACCTCCAGCTGTTCATTCATAGATACCTTGGGTGGGCTTATTGCGCTTTCCTAAGGCGTAACTGTTTGTCTACTCTGCCTGCTACTTAAGAATATTGAGTGATTATTACTCTACTCCACGTATTTGTATGACCTCCTTCGACAAACCCTTACAGGAATCTAGAAATGATTGGTACCTGGTTATATGCAAGAGTATGGCTTGCACTCGACGTGTCCCCATACAGTGAACGCAGAGTTAATCCAGAGCAGCGAGGTTCAGCCGGATTAGCCTCATTATGAGCGCATGTCTCTTCCTTCCCAATGCGAGCTTCCTGTGGGATCAATAACTCGGTCAACACACTCTCTTTGCTTCACCTAACACCATGGAGGAGGGTCACTGCTCCAGAATAGGAAGCCCCACTGGTTGCGGCCGTTGGTATTTTATTAATACGAAGTACCACAAAGTCCGAATTTCTCGTAAGCTATCTGTCAATTACTCGTGCCTTTCTGAGGTAGATCCTGTAATCTTTACATGATTCTCGGCACTTTCTCAGCATGAGCATGTGCCTTTGGTTGCAAGCAACCGAGTCTTCCATCATTATTCCTCACCACCTATCGCCGGAAATGCGGTTTAACACTGATCTTGTGGCAATACCTTGGATGAGGCATTATGAATGAATCTACTGCCGCTGCCGTCGTCGATCGCGACGAATCCGTTCTACTTCACTCCAGCGAACAAAATACCGATGCGAAAGCTCCAAGTCGGCATGCCAGAACCATGTCCTCTGGTAATCGTTTTTTGCAGGACAAGCTTCTCACTAAGTATTTCCTGTCTCTTCAGGTGCCTTGTTACTCTTATCCTGCTCTTTTGTACTCACTTCTCTGCAAGAATCCTAGAGCAGGTAGTCCCTGTGGGGGATGTCGATGCTGAATCGGCGTCGGCGGGGGGCGAGAAGACAGTGCCCGGAGTCAAGCGACCTGACTTTAGTTTACCGTTAATGGGCAATAACTTTCGTCGATTTAATGCAAGGTAAATTATGAAATGCGCCGACGGTGAAAGACCAAACGACTGAAAATTATATAGGATTGGAATTGTTTTCCAGTTTCAAATCAAGGTTGAGCGTCTTTTCAGTTGGAAGAAACCCTCTCACACATTCTCCTTCCTATTCATCTACTCCTTCATATGTCTCAACCCTCATCTCTTCGTCGTTATACCTATCGCCATCCTCCTTCTCTTCGTCATGGTCCCCGCCTTTCTTGCGCGCCACCCCCCACCTCCAGCGACTTCGACGTCTAGCATTACTCCATACTACTCCTATCAGGGTCCTGCCCTGGCGCCTGCGAAGACAATCAAACCCGCATCTGAGACATCTAAAGACTTCTTTCGAAATATGCGGGACCTACAAAATTCTATGGCGGACTTCTCCGATTTACACGATTCAGCGGTTTCGGCGCTTGCTCCCATGACAAATTTTTCCAATGAGAAGCTATCTTCAATTGTTTTCCTAGTATGCACCGTTATTACTGCTCTATTATTCCTCACTTCACATCTCATCCCATGGAGATATATTTTGCTCGTGAATGGAAATGTGGCTATTTTGTCCAAGAATCCCAAGATCCGGGAGTTTTTCCACAATATTTCCAGTGATTTGGCTGGCAGCATACCAGGCCCTACACCTTCAACTGACCCTCATAATGATAGTTCTCAAACCTCTCTTACATCGCCTTCTTCAAAACTGCCTATGTTAGGATTGTTAGGCGAGATTTCGTTAGATTCATTTCCTGAGGAACGTGAGGTAGAGATTTTCGAGCTTCAATATCGCTCACTAGCCCCATATTCCGAGTCGAACTGGGAAAGCTTTCTTTTCAGCTCTGTGCCGTATGACCCCTTATCGCCCTCTCGGATCGCAGGAGAACAGCCAAAGGGCTGTCGTTTCTTTGAAGACGTCCGACCTCCCGTGGGATGGGCTTGGAAAAGTAAGAAATGGGAGTTAGATTTGGATTGTCAGGAGTGGGTTGTGGAGCGCATGATTACCGGCGTTGGTTTTGAGATTCCTGGCATTCCTTCTGAAGGCGGTTCTGGTAATGATGAGATTGGAGGGTGGGTTTGGGACCTGCCTTCCATTTCCTCTCCTAGGGGCGATGATAGTGTGGCGTCTGCTCTCGGATATGAGGATTTTGTGTCCAAGTCTACTATTCGTGGCGATAACAAAAAATTCAACAAGAAAGGGAAAGAGAGGGCTTCTCAAGACTATGAGGAGAAGGGCTACACTGGACCGAATGTTATGGGGGAATGGAGGCGAAGACGCTGGGTCCGAATCGTGCATAGGATCAGTATGCCCGCTGAGAAGGAGAAAGATACGGCAATTGGCAATGATGAGTAAATATGTGCCTAGATGACTATTATCGTTAATAAATTAAGCATTAATTTTGTATACTTTAATGTTTCAACCAGTTGCTTCCTAAACGTCTAAAGAATGACACCCACCGTGGTGACCTTGGTGCCTCAGGTCTCAACGGCCCCCGTCCGAAAGCAGACCAATCAACGGCGCGGAGGGTCAAAGAGGGGACCTAGAGACACCTCTAGTTACCTACCTGGTAACTACCTGTTTCTCGTGTCATCAGTACTAATTATACATGGCATCTTCCTGGGTCGCTCTCGCTAATAACTCCCCAAGAACCATCAAATGGCTCTAGGAATAGAAAATGGCTTGCTCAGATCTTGCCAACCAATCTGGGTGGGTGCATCCTAGAGGCTCTCTTCGGCTCTCAATACACCGACTTACTGATTCTATATTGTGGTGCTAGGATTCGACCAGCGCTCGGATATCGCAATGTGCCTTGGGTTACTTTTCTCTTATCCCCGCAGTTGCTGTTTTAGTTGCCGTATGGAACTATGTCCTGTGCCGCATTCCGTTTGTTCAACGTCCGAAATGGACCAGGCCCTTCCTCGTGGAATTGCCTTTATTCCCTGAGCTACCAAGAGCAGCAAAGCAACGAATTGGATGGATATTGGCCATTTTGGCGGTGTCGATCGCCGGGGCAGTCGCTAACCTTCTCAATGTAATTCTCAAAGGTCCTGATTGGCCTAGTGTAGTACTTCTTGGATCTTGGGTATGTATGTTGCTCTTGTGTAGGCTAGAAAGTGACTAATTGTATCTAGGTTGCAGCACTGGCCTTGGTAATAATAGAGCGACCTAGATCGAGCCCGGTTTTGCTTCTCACCTTCTTTCTCACTATGTTGATAATTGAAACCGCATATATCACAAATCGTGGTGCTTATACCGCTTCCAGCCTTTTTACTCACTATGTAGCCGCGGCTGCGGCTCTGATGGCATGCGTACTTATTCTTGCTATGCCTCTCCGCCAGCCTTCGCTTCCATGCATTGATATCGGCGCTGTTGGCCAGCCTCCATCCGAAGACTACCGCAGCCCAGAAGACAACTTGCGACTTTGGCAGTTCCTGAGCGTCTCTTGGATGGCACCATTGATCTCTATGGGGAGAAACCGGCAGCTTAATGAAAGTGATGTTTGGTTTCTCGGTTTTGAGTTTCAGCATAAGAGACTGCATGAAAAATTTCGGCAGCTGCAGGGGTCTGTAGTTAGTCGTTTACTCCAGGCAAATGGCATTGACGTTCTCATCGTTACTGCAATTTCAATAGTGCAGATGCTTTGCGGTCCGAGCCCCTACCATTCCCCAAACTAAGCAATTGCTGATCGTCTTTGTAGAGTTTGCATCACCGGTGCTTCTTCAACAACTTCTAAGGGCTATGAAAGATGAACATCGTTCGAATCGTGCGACGCTAACCTACGCCGTTCTGGCTTTCGTGGTCCGGTTGGTGGTAGCTCAGACCCAGGTACTGAATCTTTGGTATGGTAGAAGGTGTTATGAAAGGAGCCGGGGCGAAATGATTATGATGGTTTACGAGAAAGCTCTGTCCAGGAAAAACATATTCGATCAAAGGATAAATGTTGAATCAGAGGAAAATAATGGCCAGGCAGCTACCAATGGCGACGAGCAGTCTAGTAAAAGGACGACTCGGAGATGTGGCCTACCATTTTCTGGGAGTCCTCAGAAAGGGAAGGCTAAAACTGCCGCTTCTATGGGCAAGATCTTCAATTTACTACGAGGTGATGTATATGAAGTGGCGCAGCGATTCTGGGAGGTCGATAGACTAATCAGCAAACCCCTTGGTCTCATTATCGCCATTGTACTGGTGTGGAAGTTGCTAGGCCCGTCGTGTTTATTGGGGATTGTAGTTACTCTTGTGGCCCAGGTCATGAACGCATTTCTCACGCGTGAACTTTTTCGATGGGAAAAAATCCGCAGAGTAGCAACAGATACTCGCCTGCAGATTTCATCCCAGTTCGTGGAAGCGTTGCGTCACCTCCGCTGGTACGGATGGCAAAATTATTGGCTTCGCCAAGTCATGGATGCCAGACAGGCTGAACTGAAGCTTCGCATTATTACGAGTATGTGGAATGTGGGCATTCGCTTCATTAATGCTTTTTCTAGTGGCCTATTTCCCGTCGTGGCCTTGTATGCCTACACACTCTTGGCTGGCAATGTTTTATCCATTGACATAATTTTTCCTGCGCTACAAATTTTTATCATGCTTGATACCCGCTTGAGGGAAATCCCAAGTTTAATTACGGTCTTGATCAATGCGTCGATTGCCATGGAGCGTATTGAAGACTTCATGTCAGAACCCGATAAAGAAAGCGGAGGCAGAATATCAGACTCTCGTTCAGTTCCTATAAACCTGCAGTCTTGCTCTTTTGCATGGCCCGGAAAATCAACCCCGGTCCTCTCGAATATTAACCTGCAGGTCTCTCATGGTCTGACTGTTGTTTTCGGAAAAGTAGGAGCTGGGAAGACGGCGCTCCTTCAAGCATTACTCGGAGAATTGGATAGATTGGAAGGCGTCTCTCACGTGGCAAATGAGATGATTGGATATTGTGCCCAGACTCCATGGCTACAGAGTATGAGTATCCGGGACAATATCTTATTTTCTTCACCTTATGATGAACAACGCTACAAACGAGTTCTGGATGCTTGCGCACTACTCCCAGACCTTACCAATTTCAAGCATGGAGACCTGTCATTCGTGGGGGAGAATGGTATCGGACTTTCCGGCGGACAGAAAGCCCGAGTGGCCCTAGCAAGGGCACTCTATAGCACCGCTAGAATCTTGCTTCTTGATGACC
This sequence comes from Aspergillus sparsus, assembly GCA_027569235.1. NCBI lineage: Eukaryota > Fungi > Ascomycota > Eurotiomycetes > Eurotiales > Aspergillaceae > Aspergillus > Aspergillus sparsus. Next base: position 138,310 of record JAPDES010000083.1, read on the forward strand.
CATTATCGGCCCTAGACCACAATACAGCCGAACTTGTAGTTCGCAAATGCTTCTCTGGGCCTTTGATGACTGGCCGTGTTGTGGTCCTCGTTACACACCGGACCCATCTTGTTCGTCATTTGGCGGATCAGGTCATCCATATTCGGGACAGTCGGGTTATTGTTGAGGGGAAAAATTCCATCCCCTTGGATGATATGACTGACTACCCCAGCGAATCTAGCTCTAGTGACCTAGAGACTAGTGAAGAGACAGAGCTTGCCGATCACTCAACTGCCGTGCCATCGAAGTTTATCGAGGAAGAACATCGAGCTGAATGGGGAGTAAAGGCTGCGGTTTACTGGAACTATATACGAGCCGGGAAATTGAAGTGGTGGGTTGTCCTAATATTCATTATGACTCTGGTTCGTCTTGCTTCTGTTGGGCAGACCTGGTTTCTCAAGGAATGGGGAGAAGCCTATAACGAAGCTGAGCTGCCGCTAGACCAGTATTTTGCGATCAATATGCCTTTTTCCGGTCCATGGGTTTCGATATCAACTTTACTAAGAGTTTCAACATGGATGCCAACTGACGGGTTTCCTACGCCAATTGAGGATGTGCGTCCCTGGCTGCTAGCATTCCTCAGCATTACCACATTTCTGGCCGTGATGCTTCTGTGTGGCCAGATTCTTATGTTTGTTATTGTATACTGTGCTGGGAAAAAGCTCTATTCCGATGTTATGCTCGGCGTTAGCCATGCTACCTTCCGATTTTTTGACGTGACCCCAATTGGACGCCTCATGAATAGGCTCACATCAGACATCGGTGTGGTAGATGGTAATATCAGTGAACAACTCCAGATAATTGCCTTCCAAGCTATTGCCTGGATATCCTCGATAGTGGTCATTGCCTCCGTAACGCCCACTTTCCTTGTGTTCTCTTTCCTACTTGCTGTTGCTTTCATCGCCACCTTCAAGCAATTCCTTCCAGTCTCCCAGAGCCTTCGTCGCCTTGAGATGGTGTCGCTTAGCCCACTTATCTCCAATTTCGGGGAACTTCTTCACGGTCTTACCACTGTGCGCGCGTTCCATGCCGAGCCCCGCTTCCAAGACCGCGTCATCGCTGTCGTAGACAAATTTCAAGGAATGGACCACTTTTATTGGTCCTTGCAAAGCTGGCTCACGTACCGCTTCGAAATCCTCTCTGCTGTCTCTACATTTGGCCTCACCGTTCTCGCCCTCTATACTGATATCACTCCAGGCCTTGCAGCATTCGCTCTGATCGCTGCTGATACGTTTGTGACATCCACTCACATCCTCTGTCGACAATATGGCCAACTGCAGATGGACTTCGTTTCCGTCGAGCGGGTCGATGAACTTTTACATGTCGACCAAGAGCCCCCAGGCACAATTGACCCTCCTGCCTCCTGGCCTCGTTTTGGGCACGACATCACCTTTGAGGATGTCTCAATCCGCTACGCGCCCCATCTTGATCCCTCGCTCACCAACCTCACACTCCGTATCCCTGGAGGCTCTACCACAGCGATTATCGGCCGCACGGGTAGCGGCAAATCTACTCTCGCCATCTCCCTCCTCAGCGTTATTGCACCCGAATCGGGCCGCATCCTTGTCGACGATATAGATATTACAGAGGTGGACAAACAAGTGCTCCGCACGAGAGTCACGTTTGTCGCACAAGAGCCCGTGCTATTCCCCGGGAGTATCCGACTTAATCTCGACCCAACGAGCGAATACAGTGATGTTGCGTGCGCAGACGTCCTGCGCAGAATTTCCGGTGGTCGACATGGATGGAGTCTTGAGACATATGTCGAGGCTGGGGGCCGAAACCTAAGTCAGGGTGAACGACAACTTATTGGCCTGGCTCGAGCTATCTTGAGAAGGAGCTCAGTTGTGATATTGGATGAAGCGACAGCTTCAATTGACCACGAAAGCTCATTAGAAATTCAGCAGATCCTCAGGGAAGAGATGAGAGAATCAACAGTCATCACAATCGCACATCGACTGGAGGCAATTAAGGATGCGGATTATTATATTGTTCTTGATCAGGGAAGGGTGGCAGATCAGGGGTTTGTAAGAGATATGTAGATGTGCGTGGCGTGCTATTAAAAAGAAGAGCTTTGTGGCATGCAGGATAACTAGGAAGTAAATTTCCAGTTATCATTAAAGAAATTGAAACTTGATAAAAAACTTGCTACGTCAAAAAACTATGACTGAAAGAAGAAAGAACCAAAAAAAAAAAAAAAAAAAAATTGTCTACTTGTACAGAACCTGAGAATTAACATCACAACTAGAATATGAGGACTTGTGAAGATGAGGCTGAAAATAACAGCCATTGTAGAGACGACAAGGAAGTATAAGATAATAATTATAATAAATTTTAAATAAGAGAACACTCCTAAAACTAAAATAATAATAAAAAAGGACCTTCCAACCACCCCAAATAGATCCTTACTAAGGTTAGTCGTTAAAGGAAAGAAGGCATCCATAATTAATTATTATAAGATTTTATAGAAGATTTCTAGAAAGAACTGATATTGGACCACTTCCAATATAGATGACAATCTATAGGTAGCATCTTGTAAAACGCCGAACTTTACCCCGTATATATATTTTAGATACAGTAGTAGTCTGCTCACATCTTGATACAACTAAGTACTCCGCTGATTAGTGATAGCATTGGTGAAGGATAATGGGATGGAATACTAAAAGGAATCGATTGTTGGATATAAAAGGAGAGTTGGAAGCCTCCCACTTCTTTAATTCTTCTGATTCTCAAGAGTCAGTCAGTCTTGTATCCTTTGTAGCTAAAAAATATCTCCCCTTTGAACAAAGCAAGCTTTCCTATCTTAAACTAGTCTAGTCCCTTCCGCAGTAGTATCGCATTCGATTCCTTGTCTAAGTGATGGACCTTCTATCAGATACCTTTTCTCCTTACTTTAGTATGTTTATTATCTATAGCTTGTCCTAGTGGCTACCGTAAGATACTCTTAGCTATAGACTGAAAATGTAATAAAAGATATAAAATATAAAGAATAAGGATTCATTACAGCATGATGATGATAACAAGGCTTGACTACTAAGGTACTCAGCTTATTGGGCAGTGAACAACGGCAACAAGGAAGAAGATCTCATTGGGTAGTGCTAATAAATATATCCAAAAAGCAGTTCTTATCTTATGTCCAAATACTCTCTAACAATGAGACGGTTAGCTAGCAACCATAAATGGGGCGATATTCGATGCCGTGTTTCGAGACTTGCTAACCATCCGCGATCTACATTGAATACTGAGACCGAATGGAAACCTACGTTAATATAAGATGAATGGTGCTAAGACCATACGGTATTTATGAAGCAAAGCTTCTAATCTATGCTAGTTCTATATCAATAAAGATAACTAGTCTTTCTCTGAATCGTTTTGTTACCTTGACTTAAACTTCAGATGTCTGGCTAGATTCTTATCAATGGTCATCCATAAATCATCAAGTTTGAGTGGCGGGGGGTTTTCCGAATTTGGTGGAAGCTCAGTGATCTTAATTTCTGAGCACTTGGTCCCATCTCAGGGGGATCTTCTGTTGAGAGCGACTTACAGGAGAGGGTTAGAGCCGCTAAAAAGGCAGTTAGTCCTTGAAAGGAAAAGAGGTATAAAAAAAAAAACCCACCATTTCCCTCCCACATTTGACTCTCTTTTGCATCTCTTTAGGGTCTTAATCTCTGTGAGCAGCTGATAACTGTGACCATGTTCCAGCTTCTGGCATTTCTAGAGATTCATGGTCCCCTTGCCCACCAACAAACCACGGCAGAAGTGTTCTTCTTATTTTTGTGCATGGTCCCGTTGAGCCGTGAGGAATACCAGGGTGAGTTATCCGGACATCCATAGATCTGCTTGGTTGGTTTGACCAGTCAATTCCAAAATGCTTTTTGTCACTCTCATCATACAGGTTGCTGGTAATTTTTTGTCATTGTTCTGTCTTTTAGCCTCTGGTGCCACTCATAAAGTCGGGTATGCATTCCTCTTAGTAATTGGGTGCAGTTTTTCTCATCTTCATCGTCCAGGGAGAGGGAGCCTTGGATCGCCGTTTTACCTCTTCCTTGCTCAACAAATTGTGCCACGTTAATATCAATATGTCTAAAGAATGTCGAGTCGCGGGCTTTGAGTATTTGGTGTAGTATGGGTATGAGATAAGGCGCCATAGGTGATCTTCTCGAAGAGCAACATACCATAAGTAGTAAGCTTATATGAATGTAATTCAACGACATCCGACTGTATCACTGTCTCACTACCTTTTAATAGGGCCATCTTAACCAGGATCACCAAACTGATACGGCCTTCATAACCCTCCAGTAAAAGGCCTGTGTGTTCAAGGAGTACCGAATATAGTTCTGAATATCCAACTTCCAAGGCTATGGAAGGCCATTGTCTATTACCAGGATAAATCCCTCCATCGGGGGTTTTAGCACTACTATGGATATCAATCAAAACTCATCCTATATAAGGCAACATGGCAGCAAACTTACGTTCAGTAATACTTCTCCTTGATGTCCTCTAGGGTTGCATCATTGATAAAGAGGGAGGTGCTTCTGCCACACCGACCAGGCTAATGCCACCCCATTTTTTCCAGGGAAGATCATCTTTTGGCGGGGATGTCTCTGATATTCTAAAGATAAAGTTATCACTTTTGTAGATAACTTGGTGTGTTGGGTGGAACCGAATCAAAGGTATAATCAACACCATGGTAAGAACGAATATAATAGTCAGGATCGACGGTTAGAATTGATATAAATTTATTCAATTCTCTTCTGGCCCCCGTCTCCGATGTGCAGCTGTGTATTATTGTGGTGGCCTCTAGCTAGCAATTCTGGTTAATGGTTGTGGGCTCATATGACCAACTTAGCGAGATATTTGAAAGCCAGGGGCTTTAGTAATGAGCATCTATAGAAAGGGGTCGCATTAGCCTGGCTGGTGTGGCAGGAGCAAGATCGGTGTGGGTGATAGATGAAACACAAGGGTGCTAAGTGTAGAATATGGGAGGAGATAGCATGAAAGAGGCAAGGAAGTGAAGAGGTTACAACAAAGAGGATGGTATCTTATGTACTTAGAGGTTCAGCGGGCAATGATGACGGTATAGCATATTATTAGTACACTCGTCTTAAAAAAGGAAAAAAAACTAAGCATAATAGGAAATTCACAAGTCCTCTCTATTATAGATAAAAGAATAAAAATGAAACAAACCAACCAAGGTAAGCCCAAAATTATCTTCTTAGACATAAAACAATAATCCTAAGAACGCCCAAACCCCTACCAGCCAACCCGACAAATTGTCCACATATCCAGAATTGACAAACGGACGAGTCTCCACTGGCACGCCACCATCGCCGCCCCCATCATCACCAAAGTGTGTACTCTCAGCAGTACGCGTAAAGGTGGTGGTAGCAACAGCAGCAGCACAAGCAGTTGAGGCAAGATCACCAACGCTTACCAACTCTACCGAGGTACTAGCATCTCCCATGAGAGGAAAGGGACCTCTGACTGTGCTTGTACTTTTTTCATTTTCTGACAAACATATACCGCCACATTCACTACAATTGTCACCGCTACCGCTAGTTATACTAGAAATAGCAGTAGCAGTCGCAGTAGGAGTCACACAGACACACCCATACTCACTCTCAGATTCACATAAACCCATCGACAACCGTGACAAACATAAGGAATATGGACAGGAAGAGGAGAACGAGGAGCATGAGGAGGGAATAGAGGTTTTGAATGTACCCTCTTTCCCCCCCTCCTCCTCCCTTGGCGTTGGCACAACCAAAATAAACTTCAAAGTTGAGGTTGGTATATCCCCATCCCCATCCACGTCCATTGATGATACAGAGTGTCTACCCCGCCATGGATTAGAGCAGATGTCGACAGAGCCATGACTCTCCTTGTTATTCTGATTATGACTACTCTCCTTATGTGTGGCGGTGAGCTCCTGATGTTCCTGTATGGAGGTGGGAGAGGAAGAGGGATAGGGATCAGATGAATCAATGAGCTCGAGAACCGCGGATACTTGGATTGGCTGTGGAATTATCTGGTCCTGAGCGAGACTCAGACTGCCATCAAATGACACAACGGGAAAGGGTGTCCTGCAGATTGTGGTCTCAGGAACGGCAATTGTTGCTCCAGATTGGGTGTAGCCTGTTCCGTTGAAGGCACAGACGGCGTCTCCAGCTTGGGGGGTGGATTCATAACCTGTATTCATGGGGGTTAGTAGAGTTTGTTTGAGTTTATATTAATCAATTATTAATTTGTTTATTTTAAAGGAGAGGCGTACAAACGGCGGTTTTCTCATATCCTTGTGGGAGAATTGGAGATAATCTAGTAGAAAATATATACTTAGCTTTTCTTACGCCGTAGTGGGGGAGTAAGGATGAAAAATCTGAGGAAGAAGAGGGCATAACATACTCAGAATTGCAGGAGCGTATCTTTGCTGCTGTGTGAGATGAACAAGAGACTATGGTTGTGCCCCGGAGTGAGCTACTGATACAGTAGTGGCCACCAATACTCAAACAAAGGATGGTGTTCGTTTCTACATCACTGTAATCATGGTCTTGTGAGTAACACTTCTCTCAAGGAGGGGGTAGGATTGTTTAGTAGTAGACTTACACTCGAATCTGGGCGTCGACGGGTTGGAGGGGGTTGATAATGAGGAAGAAAAGCGAGAGTATGAGATGAGCAACTGGATACATTGAGCTTGATTCTGGGAGAATTGTATATCAAGTTTTGATTTATGGAGAGAGGAGGAGAGATGGGAGATGGGAGAGGTATGATTCTATCAAGTTTGAAGGGTGGAAAGAGAAGTTTTGGGAAGTAGAACAAAACACAGACGCGTGCCTGTAGCGTTGTAGTTAAGTGAGTGATAAAAAGGGTGTGGACCCTATTTCGCCTGCATTGCTACCTAGGTATTCAAAGACATAGCGTCTGAGATCTCCAAATTTGCACATCTTTAGTATCTATTGGGTATTCGTAGACTTTGATACGTATAAGTAACTGTACACCAGCCACAGTTTGAGAATTCCAGACCAGAATATAAGAAATACTTTTTTCTCCCAAGGACTCGAAAATCGAAAATCGACCTCTCAAAACGCCAAACTCGCCACAAACAAATGCGCTATGTCAACCCAACAAGAGAAAGAGAAAGGAAGAAAGAATGAAAGAAGAATAGTTCATCACGCCTGGCTCTCCTTCCACTTGCGAATTCTTCGTCGAAGGTCGCCCTCACTCTGCTGCATCGGGTTCAGCTTTCTGTCGCGCGCCATAGCGGTATAGTTGTCTCCGTGTCGCTCAACCAATTGTGTGATCCATTCCTCCTCTCTCTTGCTCTGGTGTCGGGGCTTTTTGTTCAATTGCACAGCCAACCCTTCCTGGGCAGCCTGGTTTTCTAGTCGCTGTACAATTGTGTTCCCAGAATTCTTTCCTTTCTGCTTGATATTATCTTCGATATCGAAAAGGTCGTTCAACGGGTCATTGAGCGGGTTTGCGCGCCGACGCTTGTGTCCTGCGACTTCGATCTCGTCTTCATCACGAATCACCCGAAGAATCTTTCCGGTTTCGGGGTCGCGCTCAACTTTCGTCTCGCCAATTGCGGCCTTCTTTAGGGCAGCTTCTGCGCTCCCTTTGATATGCAAGGCATCTTCGGGCACCTCCTCGTAGCCTTTTTCGGTTTTGCGTCTCTCGGAGCCACCAGCGGGCGCATTTAGACGATGGACAAGACCAAGGCGACGGTAGTTTTGTGTCAATGTTAATTTTCGGTCCCTAAATATGAAAATCCGCATGTTAGAAGCCTAATTTCCGAGTTTCTATATGGAGGCAACAAAAATAATGATGATGAAAAAAGAAAGAGAGAAAGCGGGAGAGGGGCATACCAGTTTTCTGCGATAATGGCATTGCCCAGCATATTAATCTTCTTGCGCCCATTTTTGAGAAATCCCTTCCGTTTCGGTTTCTGCTTGGGAGCAGAGGATCTGTTTTTGCGGGCCTGACGCACGTTCACCATGTTGGACAAGAAATGTGGTGGTTAATTGAGAAATCTCACGAGAAGGAGAAAAAAAAAATCAAATAAAAAAAAAACCATCTTATCGATGTCGAAAAGTTGGGATAGTTTGCATTGGCCCTTGGCGTGTTTGTCTGGAGAGCTCCAACGCTAAACCAGAATAGTCAAAGCCAACTCCAGCTTCTCTGTAATGTTATTCGTATCTATGAATAATCGCCTTTTTGAAATATTATCCACCCCCCCTATCTTTTTGTTCCTCTTCATGTCTCGGGGCTTTCCCATACCTTCCAAGCCATGTCATTGATCCCTTTCTCCCCTGTCCGCAGGATTGGTCTTGCGTTGGCCTTTGGCCTGACGCTCTTCGCTGCTTTGGCTGCCGCTCGTGAGGTCGGAGATCTATCTGTAAGCCAGATCGAGGAGGAACTGCAGGTATGTCCCAATATCTCTTTAGATAAGCACTATTTCTCTCTCCGTATTGCCAATCTCGCGTTGTTCGGCTTCAAAATCGATCTAATGGTCCTTTAGGGCTGCCCTCTTGTCGAGTCTCTAAACGAGCACAAGCGTGCCACCAACCCCACCAGTGCAAGCCTGACATCGAGGGTCTTCTCAATCCTCTTCCCTGGTAGCCCCGCAGTGAACTCTCTCCTGGCTACCTTGTATATTTCTGGTCCCCCGAGTACGTTCTCAGCCCTCACAGAACTGTCGCGTGCCCTTGTCTGTTGTTGACCAAGATTGTATATAGACTTCCTGCTTGCACTATGTCCTCCGAATATCGACCCATCATCCCTATCTATCATGGTCGCTTTTGCCGTCGGAGGCCTTCTTGGTGACACCCTGTTCCATCTACTTCCTGAGATCTTCCTTGGAGAGGATTCCCCAGATCATGTGCGTTTCGTCATGGTTGAACCGAACCGGAATCTCCTTCTCGGCCTTGGCATCATGGTCGGATTTTTCACATTTGTTGCTATGGATAAAACGCTCCGTATCGCCACGGGAGGAGAAGGCCATGACCACTCGCATTCCCACTCCCACCCCGAGCCAACCCAAGCTGCAGCTACCGGATCCTCGACTCAATCCCAGACCTCCGAGCTCAAACAGCGCAAGACTATCAAGAGCGAAGATACATCCAAAGACTCCGACTCCAGCGCATCCGAAATCAATCCCAGCGTGAAACTAGGCGGATACCTCAACCTAATCGCTGACTTTACTCACAACATCACTGACGGTCTTGCCCTGTCTTCTTCCTTCTACGCCTCCCCTACCATTGGCGCAACCACCACTGTGGCCGTCTTCTTCCATGAAATCCCCCACGAGGTTGGTGACTTTGCCCTGCTCATCCAGTCCGGTTTCTCCAAACGGAAGGCAATGGGTGCCCAATTCGTCACCGCTATTGGTGCCTTCCTGGGCACCCTCATCGGTATCGCCGTCCAAGAACTTGGTGGGTCCGGGTCATCAACAATCGCCGCTCCTACGGCCGGTCTCCTAGGCACAAGTTTAACCTGGGGGGATATGCTCCTCCCTTTCACGGCTGGTACCTTCCTTTACGTTGGAACCGTATCCGTCATCCCAGAGCTGTTAGAAACAGGCAAGAATAAGCAGGCTGAGATTCAAAAGACACTATTGCAGTTCTTAGCAGTTGCAGTTGGTGCCGGAATCATGCTTTTGTTTGTCCCCCCCCCCCCCCCCCCTTCTGATTCATTTTCATTCATACATTTACTAATCAAAATAAACTATATAGAATATCCTGGGATTAATATACAGATCACATGCAAATCTGTATTTTAAAAGTACAATTAGGAAAAGACTAGGGGTATTGTCCTTTCCTTTTTGGAGCTAAAAACAATGAGCACTATATTGCCTACCAAAATAATTCAGTAAATGCTTTAGAACATAAAGGCTTAGTGCTAGTAGTTTATTTAGATTAAGTATAGTGATAAAGTGGTAGACATTATTTTGTTTATGTTGCCTTCTTTTTTTTTTTTAGCTAATACTAGCTTACAATGTTGATGCGAAGATCCTATAAAAATGAACAATCGTATACTCTAGTATACAATAGTATATTAGTAGCTAATAAGAGGAGGAAAGTATCAAGAGAGCTAAAAAAGAAATTGTGGAGGAAAAATAACAGGTCTTTAGGAGATCACGCGCACAGCGCGAGATGCCACCATTTAGTGTCCAGAGGTGATAAAAAAGCGATAAAAAAGAACTTGAAATATATTGGGGGAAAAAGCCAAAGTAAAACCCGTCTAAAAACACATGATTTCAGCTTCTCCGAGAAGGAGGAGGGAAAAGAACAAAAGGAAGATAGGTGATTCAGCACCCATCACTCGTTGTAGTGGTATACCTGGTCAAAATAAAAATACAATTAGCATATAATGGAAAATGAAAGGAATCAGCAGATAAGCCAACGTACAAAATAATCCGGCAGACCATGCACCGTATAACCTAACCGTTGGGCCATTTTTGCAAATCCTTCTGTTTCTAGTAGATGATAGAAAGGAAAAGCCGGAAACATGGCGCCGTCTCGATGGACATCCGCCTTGACCATGAGGGCTGTGCCGCCCACACCATCGAGGCTAATGACACGATCAGGTTTAGGGTTTTCGGTATCGGCTTGGTAAGCCATGAGGCTACGATAGGTAGGGATTTCGGCGTAACCCTCGAGAAGGATATCATCAGGATCCATAGTAGCAGCCAAGTTCTGAGCGGTTTGACTATCAATCCAGGAGTTGAAGTCGTAGGGACGGACGTCCATAGCCTTCTTTTCGGTATTATAAAAGCGCTGAAAGCAGTTGGGGACAATGACGGGGCGGTTGTGACGTGTCAGATCTTGAATGAGGGTGGTGGGGGTTTCAATAATGTCGGAGTCAAGCCAAAGGACCCAAGAGGTGCTGGGGCCGAGAGTGGTGAAAAGAAGGCTATTTCGGGCGCGGCTCATAGACTCCCGGCGTTTCTTCTGGTTGGAGATTTTGTGGCGCTCCTTTTCATCCTGAGATTGAATGGGTGGATCAAAGTCCTGACGGAGGATGCTGACGCTTGCAAATCTATTAGCGATAGGCCCCGACTGTGTCTTGCCGATAGCTTCCTCAAGGGCCGCGACAGCGGCATCCCCGTCCTTATTGCGAGGGATTATATACGCCAACGATATAAGTTCATGTGGATAACTGAATTTCACCAGGTTATCCCAATATGCTTGATAGAAACGTGCGAGAGGTGTTAGAATGAGGACACGCTCTCCCCGGGATGCAGCATCGCTGGAGCTGGTCAAGCTGTTCAGGTTATAGTGAATGACGGGCGGAGGGGGCTGATTGCCAGCCGGTTGGTGGATATAAGGCTTTGTGGGAGGAGAAAGAGGGTGTTCTGCTGTGTCCTCGAGTCGGGAATTGAAGGAGCGATCGGAAGAAGAAGAGGTGGAGGGTGAGGAGGACGGGGACGGTGATAGTATGAAGCAAAGGAAGCCAAAGGCAAGCAACGCGGCGAGGAGAAGAGTTATTGGACTTGTTCGTCGCATATTGCGTGCGACAGCCATTATGGCCGGATCACCCGGTTGGAGAATAGGTATACACTGCGGCCAGCCGAGGGGGGATATAAAGCTTTTTTTTTTTGGGAGGCAGGGACACGGAAGGGATTGGCAGGACGAATTCGAATTACTGCTCGCTAACCAGGAGTCAAACCATTCACCCGCTGGGCGCTAGAAGGCATCGCTATCCCCCACGAGAAACGAGTGTAATTTGACTCCGAGCGAGGGTGTTTATGGTGAAGAGGGCGAAGTAAAGAAGAGTAGGAGGAGAAAGTGACGACGGAAGATGATGAAATGATGGATGGCCAAGAGATGTCCGGAACAGGAAAGCCGGTGGTTAATCTTAGTGGTTAGTCAACAACAAAAACACCAACCAGTGTGGGAATAAGCCACTATCCCTGCTGGGAGATCTGCATCTAGTTAGTTTAGCTAGGTGTCCTCTCGATCTCCCCGCTCTAAAATAATTGAACAAAAGTTGCCCTGATACTTGCCTGATGGTGTAATCGCGGCGCTGGCGTTTTCCCCGAAAGCGGAAATGTTACTGATAGCCTGAGTCTTCTCTTCGGCTAGAACAGCCGAAGAATGCAATAAGGGAATTTTTGAGCACATTAATTAAGCTTTATCTATCATTGGAATTCTAGGCTTCATTACTTATATGATTACACGATTTGATAGTTCATCTCAATGCTCCGTCTCTCCCTCTCTCTCTCTTCTCTCTCTCTCTCTCCCCCCCCTCTCTACCCCCACAGGGCATCGTGCATCGGATCTAAAACTCACAGGCACAAGAAACTTTAGAAGACCGATGCATCACACCCTTCGATGTAACCGGTTGCTGGTTGCTAGTTGCCAGTACCAGTCCATCACGTTCATCCTAGGGAATAGCTTCCCCACCCTCCCTTACAATAAATCGCCACTTTCCCTCCATTGGATCCCTCATCAAGCTTTGTTTCACCGCATCCGCGGAAATAGACGTGATCTGAGGTGTAATCACTGTCAATTCATCAACGGGGTCGAACTGTCCGGTCTTTTCTCGGAGTCGGTACCACCACGGGCAAAATTATCAGGTCTAGCAAATCCTGTGCTCGAATCTAGTGTTATAGAGAGAAGTAGGTAGGTAGCAGGTACGAATAAACTTGATTGTGTGAAGAGCGGCAGACGTCACTTGAGGAAAGACGGCCGTTATGCCAGTGGGCCATGCTGTGTAACAAGCTAATTCCCCCTACCCCTTGTCAATGGCGATCTAAATATTATGGTATATGGGTCTATAGATATTTCAATCGCTTTTTCATCTGCCTCGCGCAGTCTTGGTGTCTCACTTGATGTTCTTCATATTTCATAGGGCATAAATCAATCTAAGCCAACATGAAAAGTATTCGGTACTGTTTGACCCGGTGAAAGTGCAAGTCCCGAAGAAAATATTAAGATCAGAAATAAAGGTATAGTGAAGAGGGGAGAGTTGAGGTGATGAGAAAATGAAGAGAAGACAAAGAATTCGGATTGAAGAAGTGATGAGACTAGTCAATTGAAAAAGGAGGAGGGAAAGGAAATATAGAGAAAATAACAATGTAGGAGTGAAAAACAAAAAAAAAAAAAAAAGGCAATAAATCAAGACAGCCGGGCATCCAAACTCCAAGTGTTCGTTAAATTCAAGACTATGCAGAGGGTATAGGCGCAGAATATCATTGTACAAATTTTAAAGGTGTGTAGTATCTCAGCTCCCTCATGGGTTCCCAGTCTAGTGAACTGACAAAGGACTGAAATGACTATCCAAACAGTCGCGATCAATGTCGTATACTGCAGCGTAGTGGTCCTTGTTCGGGCGAGGACTCCAATGTAGGTGGACATGTTTCGATGATACGTTCGAGATAGTAGTGTAGAAGCATAAAGACGGCATACTATCCATACATCACCACCCTTTGGTGTTCTTTCTTGCCTTTTGTCTGATCCTCTCGTTTTCACGGGCGATAAGCCGCTCCAAAAGGTCCGGGGCAGGCGCAGAGTGGTGAAGCTCCCGGGAAGAGCGCTCCGAGGGATTTGATGCACCCGTTGCCAGATAGCCACCTGTCTCCTCAAGGGCTAATGGTGTGACAGGCCCAGGACTGCGGAGAGGGTCAAGGCGCGGAGCGGCTGGACTTGGAGACAGTGGTCGGGACGGCGCCTTCTGGAGACTAACGCCCTCAACTAATTCTCGATATTGAAGCATGGTATCTCGTGAAGCCGACCCCGTGCGATACAAGTGCTGTCTTGATTGGCGTGGTGATGCTGGCTGGCTGGCTAGAGTTGTAGGGTTATTTGAGGACTGATAAACGGCCGGATGGAACCGGGGTAAACTGCCAAGGTGGAATGCCGGGGCAGATTTTGAGGTGTTTTGAGCCCGCGAGCGTGGAGGTTGCGGAGAATCAGAGCGTCCAGATGATGGCATAGATGGGGATGCAACTGGGGAGAGGAAGGACGAGCTGTCTGAACGCATCCTGGAAGAATTATAGCTTGAGCGGTGACTGCGTCGGGTACTTTGTCGGCGGGTTTGGGAATCGTGGATCCTCTCAGGAGACAGATCACGGTGGGGAAAGTAGTTTCTTTCAAAGCGTCCAGTCAGAGGGGTGATGGGGATATCTTCCTCGGGTAAACTAGGAGAGCGTTTAGGAATAGGAATCGGTCTTGAGGCAGGTCTATAGGTTGTGCGTGTCTCAGAATAGTCTGGAATCTCGAGAACGGGAGAGCGGGGTCGAGAGAATGGTGATGGGGGGTTATATGTCGATGAGGTGGCAGTCAGTTCCTGGAGGGAGGACAAGGAAAATCGGGTCGGATGGCCGTGTCGAGCAATCAAATTCTCTAGCTGGTCACGGGCATGCGACGCCGGGTGATAAGGCGGCGACCAAGATGATGCGGAGAGATTGGCTAAAAGAACACAGTTAGCACGAATTTAAAGAAAATATGGACAGGCATACCACACGTGTCAGGTGGGTATTGTCCTGATTAGTGCCAACAACAAGAAATGCAGAAACAAATCATCCCCTAGCTATGATGGGGAGAGGCCAATAGAAGGCAAAGGGGTGAGAGAAGAGACAGGATATAAGGCACCAGGGGGAGTGGAGAAAACGGTTGATTGGATGAATTGGCATTCTCCAGGATTGCATGATGTCAAAAGACAAAAGGTTAAGAGGCAAATGAAAGTTAAACTTACTACTAAGTAAGGGGACGGAATGGATAGAACTGCAGGAGGACGGGTACAGTGAAGGAGAGGATGAGGTGGTTGCTGAGAGAGAGGAGGAGGAGGGCGGAGAAGTAGCCATTGAGGGGTATAACTAGTGACCAAAATATGCTGGGTGAGTTGAATACTAGTGGAAAAAAAAAAAGTGGATTCAGGGAGAGCAGGTGGTGGCGGATAGGACAATACTCGAAGGACGCTAACAACTGTTGGTTGCTGAGATGATGTTTTTTTTTCCAGTTCTCTATGTGTCTTTGTGGTTGATGATTGGAATGGGGAAACCAAAGGAAAAAAGCAAATTGGGACTTTTTATCTCTTGGAGCGACTCACTCACCTCTATACGTCTTGTTATCTCTCTATTTTAATCCTATTTTGTTTCTTGTTTCCTCCCTCCACTCTTAGTCGAATCGTCAATACCGTCTGGTTTCACAAAAAAAAAAATTAAGAAATTCTAATTGATTGTTAGCTTGCGGGGAAATCCAAACTACGCAAACCAAAACCACCGCCATGGCGTCATAGGCTTTCAATGCGGGATGCATATTGGAGGGAATTAAGGGGAAAAAGGAGAGGGGCAGACGGTACGGTACGGTACGGATGGAGTCAAGGTACCTACCGTTCCGTCCCCACTTATCGGCGCAAGGGTGAAAGACAGACAGGGACTGATGATGGGGAAATGGAAAAGGCTTCACGACTTCGTGGTCCTCTAGGGTCAATATGACTGAGAGAAAATTATATACTTACATATGATCTGTTCTAGTGAGGCAAATGTTGAGACTCGAAAAAGAGACAAAAAAAGAAAAAAGTGTGGAGTTGACAACCGCTAGGCTGTCTTTTGCCGTAAAGTGAGCGATTTGCACTAGTAATGATTCGGTTAAGCAGGTGGTGGTAGGTAGGTTGCAAGGCAGCTTTTCAATCACCATGCGTCTGCATACAATGAATCAACAGAACTAGTAGAAAGGAGAGGGAAAGAGGAGATGATGCAGTCTATAGATTAGGAACTGATACACAAGAGTTGTGAAAGGTAAAGTGATGGGTGACCACATATACTATGAAGTCACTCCAGGGCACACATGAGGTTCTTGGCAATGCTTTAGCCTTCCAGGACATTGCATATAGCTTAAAGGGTACAAAAGTGTGAAACACACACAGACACAAAATAACAGGGGGGAGGGGAAAGAATGAGTGTAAGAGAAAGAGTAATATTTGCCTAGTAAATAAAGACGGGCTGTACGACTCGACGAAAGCTATCTCGATTCTCTTGATGGGCTCAGCTCTCACTTTTTAAGTCATAAAGATGAGCAACAGGCCTCCAGCTGATATATTTATCAGCATCTGAATAATCCAAGGAACACATCAAAGTGTGAGGCAGGTGGTTACCTGCCTCACACTCGGCTGACCAACCAGTGCCCCAGAGGGGAAAAAAAAGGATGTCAAAAAAAGCAAAGATATAGATAAACCAGAAAATCAAGGCAACGACAGCTATAAAGTCCCAGAAAATAAAATGTGTTATTTTCTTGGGTTCCTAGTGAATGAGCTGAACTTTTCCCCTCATTTTTTTTCTCACCTTCTTTTCGATTTATTATTAGTATTATTATTATTATTATGATTATTATGATTATTATTTATTTTTACTTTTAATCGTCTGCTTGGCTCAAATATGGGGAACTGTTTCACACCTTCTGTTTTATTATTACTACCTACTGTTTTACTTCCAGTGGACCAACGGTGGGACATCGGTTGATCTTCCGGCTGAGGACTCGACAGGTAATTGGCAGCTCACCACACCACGCCATACCGTAGCAGCCACAAATCTACTAGGTGTTGTTTAGAGGAATGCAGGTCATTACCAAGCGAGATGATAGGTATCCCTAACAGATGATCGCTGGCTGTATTGTTGTTGCTACGGGGTATCCTCGGATCCTACGCATGGTCGATCATCGATAAGCCAGCGATTCATCCAACTTACAACTACTTGATCAGTGAGAGTCGACATAGGATTCAAAGAAGGGATGTTATCCCCATTTAATCCCCATATAATTTCCGTGTTGCTGACAAGCTGAGCCCCAGGGAGAATCCTTCTAACTTTCTTTCCATTACCTGACCGCATCCAAGACATTGGAAAATTCTGGTGCCCGCAAAGGTCATCCATCAGCCACGCTAGGCGACACGATCAGACGACAGCACCCCTCCATCATAGCTACTGTTCTCAGACCCCCCCCCCCCTCCTCCCTCCCGCCTGAGCACCAGTTTGGAAATGCTCAAACCCTTGGATATTCCAATTCAGTCGCTCTCCCATTGCCCCTAGGTTCCGTCCATAAGGACCGTGGCTCTCAAAATTATAGAATAACCCTCCTCCGAATCCCTCACAAGGGAGTGGATCCAGGCATCTGACCCACCCTATGACTGAGGCTCAAAGTCAAAAAGGGGCGATATGAGGTGGACTTTAGTTTACAAAGTAGTTAGTTACTAGAGCATCAAGCCACCAGCTCGCAATGAAACCCACTCTCAAACTCTCCCTACGACCCGACCGAATGGATACACTTTCCGTCTTGAAGACCCAACATCTACGGCTGACTTGTTCCTGGCAATGCTATATCACAGTCAGACAGGTGCAATCAATCAGGTTTTTCTCAGTTCAGAGCCAGTTATACTCAGTCATGGGTCCAAAGAATAATCTCGAACCTCAATGTTTGCTAGGAGTGACGCGTAGCTCTGAATGGATGGGTCTAGCGCTTCAGGTTATTCCATTGGATTTACTGTCTTTCTCCTTGCCTTGTTTCTTCTTTTTTTTTTTTTCCATTGTCTTCCATAAGGTCGCCTAGGCAGTTGACGAATGATGAAGGCAGTGCAAACGCAGGACCCCATTCAGTATTGGTTCAATATCTATGTCGCCATATAGTATTCGAATCCAAGCACGAATCTGGGGCAAAGACTGGGTACACATGAGGCACCCCATGACCGTGAGAGTGAAGCTTGGTGTGACTCAACGATGTCGCGGTCTGAGCCTCCACTAGATAGGCAACTGAAAAAGGCTCGACCCCCCCCCTTTTTTTCCCTCTTTTCTTCTTCCTCTATCCCTTTCTGTCTTTTCCCCCCTCTTACCCTTTTTTTTTTTATAAAAAAATAAAAATAAAAATAAAAACTCCTTTATTTTTCTCCTGGAATCTCGCATTAGCCTGTCTGCTGCAAGATTAGGCCCCAGGATTTAGTGTCGTAAAGCGAGCAATTGGCGCATCGATTCTGTCAGGGCCAAAGTCCGTGCGGATGCATCTCCCATGTCAGTTTCCGTGTTCTAGAACTAGCAAACTAGCAATACAAATGGATATATAGCCTGAGTCAAGTGAGGCATTAGCGCGGAGCGACTCAGGTAGGTACCCATACATACATACAGGGCCCCTTCTTTTTCAATTCAACTCTTGAAATTACTAGGTAGGTAGGCACCTAAATTTGTAGGTATCAAGGATAGGTAAGATGCGGTATACATAGGTCGTAAAGAACTGACCCCCAACCCATGAATTACTCATTAATCACTCTTCCTGAGAGACTTTTACCCTATTTTCAGGCAAGGTTATTATTATTATTATTATTTATTATTGTTATTAGGGACAGGGGAGACTTAAAATCCCATATCAGGTGTTCAGTTCCTGAGGAGCAGAGCAGAGGGATGAGGATGGGTTTGACTCCTATTCAACTTAACTCCACTTTGCTTGTCATTGCCTTGTATTAAGTATTACTTCTTGCTATTTTTGTTTTTAGAGTCTCTTTTTCTTACTCCTTTCTTATGAATTAAAAATAAAAATAAAATAGATACCTACCATTGGCATTAATTAATTACCATCTTGGCTGTTCAGCCTCACCCTCAGCCGTCGACGGGAGGGAAGGGAAGATCGATTCCTTTGCTTTTTTTATGGAGGCTACCTGATAACCACAGTAGCGAGCCTTTTTTTTTTTTTTTTCTTATTCTTTTCTTTTTCTTTTTTACTTTTTTTACTTTTTTTTTCCTTTTTTCTATACTTTATATAATTATATTTAGATCCTATTTTATATGTTTCTGATATTTATAGTCGGTTAAATACTCCTTTTCTTCCACAAACTCTATTTTCTCTCGCTTTTCCAAATTTGGAGCTCCAACAACAGTTCGGCCGTGTATAAGTTAAGAAAGTACTAAACAGAGGAGAAGAAGAAGAGGTGCTAGATATGGCTCGCGCGTACCTAGGTGTAGGTTATCGTGTGATCGGCGAACCTCTGGGGAAAAGGAAATGCCTACCAAGAAGCCTATCTAGTGGCTCCTTAGTCTCACTTCGGTACTACCTACCCAAGTAAGGGGGGACGCTATCATGTTCATAAACGGATAGTAACTCGTGGGATTGGACACAATAGCCGATGGGTCAATGTATCTACTTAGGTACTTCGTCTGAGCTGAATCGACCCCATGCATGCATAGGCATAAAGAACTATTGGGAAAAGAAACCGACTGGATGGCGTTTGCGCTCGCCTTTCATTTTTGTCCTGGGTAGGTATGCGGGTGGCATGTTTCATAAGACACATACCTGCATACCTAAAGGTAATAAGTTATCTAGCGATAAGCAACTACTAAGAGTGACCAATTATCTTCTTAGGCTGATATGGTTCTTCAATGCTCTTAATCTCATCCGCTGTTAGCTGAAAGTCAATCGCCTGGACTGCCTCATCCACGCGCTCCACCTTGCTCATGCCGACGATGGGCGCGGTGATGAACGGCTTCGACAAGACCCATGCCAAGGCAACGGTAGCCATCGAGACGCCTCGCGCCTTTGCAATGTTCTCGACACGCCCAATGATCTCCTGATCTGTTTCCGTGATCGGGTGTCCGAAGAGTGCCCCCTTCAAGAAGTCGCCCCTCTTTGATGCCCCCCCTTCTTCCTCCTCCTCCTGCTGTTCAGCCTTCCACGGCCTTGCAAGGAAGCCCATCGCAACCGGGCTCCACGGGATACCGCCCATCCCAAACTGAGCACAGGCCGGAAACATCTCCTTCTCCTCCTCCCGGTAGATAGCATTATACAGATTCTGCATCGAGATAAACTCGGTCCACCCATTCATCCGCGCCGTATACTGATACTCCAGCAGCTGATGTGCCCACATTGACGACGCCCCGATATACCGTACTTTCCCTGACTTAACAACATCATGCAGGGCCTCCATCGTCTCTTTGACTGGGGTGTTTGGGTCCCTCCGGTGAATCTGCAGAAGGTCAATATACTCTAACCCCAGCCGTCGCAGACTCGCATCCACGCTATCGAAGATGTGTTTCCGACTCAGGCCGTACTGGTTCACATAGCCAGCGTTATCGCGATCTGCGATAGACATGCGGAGTGGTCTTTCCTCCCCCCGACCGACGGGACAGAAGACCTTGGTTGCAATCACAATGCTCTCGCGGTTCCAGTTGCCCTGCTTGATCGCCTTGCCAAGAATAACCTCCGAGTCGCCGTTAGAATACACGTTCGCTGTGTCGAAGAAGTTGATCCCGGATTTGTAGCAGTGCTCAAGGACTGGGAGTGCTTCTTCTTCCGGGGTTGCCCACGAGATGCTCCGGCTGGGGTCCCCATAGCTCATGCATCCGACACAGATGGGGGATACGCGGAGGCCACTAGTCCCTAGTTGGACGTACTTCATGGTAGGTGTCTAAACTTTTTAATTCTGGACTTCGATATGTGGGGAGTAGGTATGAAGGTGGGTAAGTAGGTAGGCAGCATCAAGTGAGGGATTCCAAAATGAGGGTAGGTCGACAGAATTTATGTCTATGTCTAAGATCGGATTTAGGACTTCAGTATCTTATGTCCGTCGTTTTGTCCTTGAAAATTTGAATCCTTTGAACTTTAGCAACTGATGTTGATCTCTACGACAAGGAACTAAGTCGCCTAGGTACCCGTCCATGTCAATCAGGGTTGATTAATCATTCTATTCATTCAGTGGAATTTGTTGGTTAATATAGCTATTAGGATTTTATTATTATTATTTAAAAAAAAAAATTAAACCCCTAATATTCATCCAACTCGTCTTCTAATGAAGCATTTGCTTTGGTTAGGCATAGTGATTACAAACATGATCTAGTGATTACAAACATGATCTAGTGATTACAAACATAATCTAGTAATTACAAATATGATTGATAAATACCTATCTTGGCCCTGCTTCTCCTCTCAGTCTAATTATACCTTTTGTAGTACTGACTGAACTAGGCGGGCTATTTCTCTAGAGAAAAAAAAAATTCATCATCCCAGGTAGTCCTCCAGGGTTGTATTGTTGTTCTTGCTTCTCTATCTCTCTTTATTACCTCCTCTGCATGTTAGCTTGTGAAGGGAAATAATGATAAAAATTCACTGAAGCAAGCAACGCCATAGTGAGCACCAACAGAGCCTCTAACCTTCAGACAGATGAAAACAAATGTCTGTACTTGCTGTTGAGATGAGAGTTCTGGGGAGCTCTAGCCTGCAGTCTTTTGGACCCCATCTTGAAAAGAAAGATCCTGGGGCGTCTCGATTTAGATAAGCCGACGACGACGACGACTGTGAATCCTTGCCGCAGTACTTTTCTATCATTTCTTGATAGCTTCTTTTCTTTTGTTTTCTTAACTGGTGTCGGATGTTGAGCCGATACATTTAGATTGCATCCAAATTTACTAAATAGTCGAGTCATGTGTCCACCGGAAAGTTACTCCACCATCCTCACCTCCTCTTCTTCCTTCTCCATCACCTTCAACCCCCCACTTTGATCAACGATACAATTGTTATTATTGATTGGGCGACAAGCCACCAATCTTCGGGGACAGTTTCCGCCCTCATTGAACTGACGCGGGGTACCTGACGTGTTCGCTCGTTCCTGGATAAGTCGAAATGCACACTGGCAAGTGCTCGGGCTAGGTTCCCGACGATACAAGGATCATGCTTGAAGCCGATTTTCATGATTCGCCATGTATATAATGGCTGCCGTAGCCTGCCTTCAGCAACACACTACTCAGGTGTACTCGTCAAGCTTGACTTGAGATCCTTTTCAAATTCCAATATGCAAATGCTGCAATCATCTTCCCCACTTCGTTCGCTGGCTGTGCGACAAAGCTATCGCTCAGGGTGTGGAACGGCCTTGAGATACCTTTCACTGTGGCATCCACCAAAATTTGAAAATGAGAAACCGGTATGCTACACCGCGTATCTCCAATAATTCTAGAACGCTGGGTGGTTGACCGTATTAGCTTCACTACGCCAAAAATTCCCCTGAAAGAGCGGAGCTCGCACAGGCGCTACAAAGGCTCAAGAGGAATCTGCCTGCTAAGATCCCCATTCTAATCGGTGGTGCAGAGGTATTAATTTTCAGATTCTTTTTCTCTCCTTCCCCCTCTTTGACCTAACTAGAGTCAAACCGAATGTGAAGAGCAACCCAACGCTAACGTGTCGTAGGTAACCACTAAACAATCCCGAGTGCAATCAAACCCCTCCAAACATCGACAGATCATTGCCGAGTATGCGGCTGCCACTCCTGAACAAGTTCATGCTACAATAGACGCATCCCTCGCTGCCAAACCGGCCTGGGAGGCACTACCCTTCGAAGATCGCGCTGCCATTTTCTTGCGTGCTTCAGAACTTGTGACGGGCAAATACCGCTCAGACATCGTGGCGGCGACTATGCTCGGCCAAGGCAAGAACATCTGGCAAGCGGAGATTGATGCCGCCGCCGAAACCGCAGATTTCTTTCGCTACTACATTCAGGAGGCCTGGTCGCTCTATGCCCAGCAACCCAAGATCCAGCTCGAGGGAGACTGGAATAAGATCGAATACCGCCCACTCGAGGGCTTTGTCTACGCCATCGCGCCGTTCAATTTTACGGCGCTAGGTGCTACCCTAATTGCCCCTGCAGCTTTGTTGGGTAACACGGTCATCTGGAAGCCATCGGACTCGGCGCTACATGCTAGTTGGCTGCTTCATCAAATCCTACTTGAAGCCGGTCTTCCTAAGGATGTGATCCAATTCCTACCGGGAGATGCCGAGGTGGTCACCGATGCGATTTTAACGCGGCCGGAGTTTGGAGCGCTAACATTCATCGGGTCCACAGCAGTGTTTAAGGGCATCCAGAAGAAGATTGGAGATGGAATCGGCAAAGGCATCTATAATTCTTACCCCCGTGTGGTGGGTGAAACTGGTGGGAAAAACTGGGGAATTGTCCACCCCTCTGCAGATGTGAAAAATGCTGCTCTGAATACAGTGCGGGCGTCATTTGAGTATCAGGGCCAAAAATGCTCAGCCAACTCACGCGTCTATGTTGCAGAATCTGTCTGGCCGGAGTTCAAGAAACATCTCCAGGAGCAGACTAGCCAGCTGAAGGTTGGAGATGTGGAAGACTATAGCAATTTCATCAATCCAGTTATCCATGAGCGTTCCTTTGACAAGCTCGCTCGCGTCCTTGAGGACGCAAAAAACGACCCGGACCTCGAGCTCGTAGTCGGTGGCCAAGCGTCCAAGGCAGAGGGATACTACGTGCACCCGACGGTGTACCAAACCAAGAATCCGCGACACGATCTCATGACTCGAGAACTATTCGGGCCCATCCTAGCCGTGTATGTCTATCCCGACAGTGAGTGGGAAGCGGTCCTCAAACTGGTAGACACTACCTCGCGCTACGCCCTAACTGGAAGCATTTTCGCGAAGGACCCGTATGCCAGTCGGCAGGCGCAGACTGCACTCAGGCATGCCGCAGGGATGCTTTACTTGAATACAAAATGCACGGGGGCAGTGGTGGCCCAGCAGCCGTTTGGCGGTGGTCGTGATTCGGGGACAAACGACAAGACAGGTACTATGGCTCACCTACAAAGGTTTGTTAGTGCAAGGACGATCAAGGAAGACTTTGTACCCTTGAAGACAGTCCTATATCCTTCAAATGAGGTTTAACAGCGGCAAGTTCATACCCTAAACGTTAATTAATATATTCTACTCGGTTGAGCAGCACCAATTCCAACATAATTACTAGCTAGGTAACCCTTAGACCATAGCGAGATTAATGAAACATTGATCTTGTTCACTTTTTATCTCCCTAGCTAGTATTAAACAGCCTCGAATGTCTACAGCTTGACGGATTGGTATCTCCGGAACGCGATGCCGCTATTTCCTCATCTTCGGAATGTCATCCCGACACCTACATATATATATATATATTTTCTCCCATCCACTCACTCAAATAAAACCCCCCATGATTCGTAAATAAAATATCTATTTTTTCTACCACCTCACCATACTACGTACCTAGGTACGTACCTAGGTATGTCTAACTTATCTCTGTCTCTGAACCATAGATACAACCTTATAATACAATGGATACATAGGCAATTCCAGATTTAAACCCCCATCCGCAAGCATTAGGTAGGTAGGTAGGTCGGTAGGTTCGCAGCAAGCCTACCCGACCTATCCCAAAATAGCAGCTGCTCCATGATCCACCGGAAGACAGGCTCCATTAATCAACTTGGCTGCGGGACCAGCAGACAAAGCCAGACAGACGCCTGCCACCTGGTCCAATTCACACATGGGGACCTTCATCGCAGTCATCATATCAATCACCTTTCCTTTGCCCTCTTCGTTGATTCCCGACATGAATGCCTCGACGATGTTCGTGTTCATCCCACCAACCATTAAAGCATTGCAGCGGATACCCTTATTCCCATAGAAAGCGGCGGTGTTTTTAGTCAATCCAACTAGGCCATGTTTACTGGCCGTATATGCCGCACCTGATATTGTCAACTAGGTTTAATTTTATTTTTTTTCACCTTATCCCCTCTATGAAAGAAGGGAGAGCGGAAGGAAAACTCACCAGCAAAGAATCCCGCCTTTCCAGCCGTAGAAACAATATTCACAATAGACCCATCAACAACCTCCTGTTCCAACATCAACCGCACCGCCAATTTACTCAACAAGAACGGCGCCGTCAAGTTAACCGCCATCACCTTCTCCCAGAGCTTCTCATCTAGGTCCCCTACGGGATCAAACCGATCCATAATGCCCGCATTATTGACTAAGATATCGAGTTTCTGAAACTCGGTCCGGATCAATTGGAAGAGACTCTCGACTTCGGCGGGGACGGTAATGTCGACTTGGACGGTTTTGAGCCTTCCGTAGACGGGAGTAGGCTCTGACGAGGAGGGGAGAAGCTCCGTAGAGACCTGCTCAAGACGGGCTGCATTAATGTCGCAGATTATGACGTTTGCGCCGGCAGCGAGGAAACGTGCTGCGATGGCTTTTCCGAGGCCGCTGGCGCCGCCGGTGATGAGGCTGGTTTTGCCGGTGAGGGGGATAGACATTTTTTTTTTTCCACCAGTATTCTATGTATTTAAGATGTGAGAGAGAGAGAGAGAGAGAGAGAGAGAGAGAGAGATAAAGTGTATGTTATGAAGTAAAATAAAATTAGAGGTGGAAGAGAATGATGTGTTATTACCAGTAAGTTAGTAACCAAGAAAGAGGCTCAAAGACGGAGCAGGGGGAGGGGGGGTTAGCTTTTATATCCCCAGAACAGTCAGTCCTCATTGTACAGTATGTATTTACCTAGGTAGTGAGGTGAGTGACTGGGGAGGCAAATTCAAGCGAGATAGGGATAGGTAATTAGGTAGATCTGTTGTCTTCACCCATGGGCCCACACTCATCCACTTTACTTTCCCTTTCCCCGCTGTCACTGCCTACTGCACTATGCTTCCCCATAGATGGTACTGGACTATAATTAGCGGCCTTGCGTATCCGCGTATTCACGTATTTGCGTATTTGCTAGGACTGTATCATATGCCTCAGGCAATGAAACCGCTTGAAGAAGGACACGCCGTAGGTAGTTTGTTTACACGCATAGGTCGCTAAGCCTTTCACTAGTAGGGGTTACATACGCTGGTTACTAAATAGTTAATAATAATGATAATACTCTGTAATATCACCATGGCAGCTAGCTTGATCTTGCTCGCTTCATCTCGTATCGCCCTCGCTTAGCCGATTAGTCAGCACATACTTGCTTCGGTTGGGAACAAGACAAGGTACTGTAAGGTGGGTAGTTAAGAGGTGTTGGAAGTTCTTTTGAGCCAATCCATCATTGATACCTTATCATTGGCTTCTTCCTGTCCTTGCTCTATGATTTATTAATGTGCTACCTACCTACGTGCATAGCCATTAGCTCTTCCATTACTGATGGCATGGTAATGTAGGATACAGCGGTGGTAATCCATGGTTCATTCCCTGTGTGGTGTACCAACGAAATGCCCGTAGCATCTTGTTCTTTGCCTCTGCCCATTGTATTTGGAAAAAAAAAAAGATGGCTGAGTACCATACTAGGTAGCCCATGTGAATCTGACTAACTCTTTTAATATGTGTGCTGGCAATTAAGAAGGTCAACTGCTTGCCCCTTCTGCTCCCTTCATCGGGCCTGAGTCCATTAAGCTACAGCCCACCGAGCCCCAACCCCCAAAGGTGAGAAGAGTATGTTGTTCACATCTCTAGGTCTTTTCACAGCTGGAGATGTGAACAAGGTTTTATTTTAGAACGGGGCCGATGCGGTGAATGTGGGAACCTCTCCCACGCCGGCCGGTGCCAGTGCTGGCTGAAATGCCGGCACTGCCGGTGCCGCCGCCACCTGGACGCTCGGCGGTTCCTTACCCGTTTGACATAATTATTTCTTTTTTGTTACAAAGGGGCTTGTTCTTGTAATATTTAATAAGGTATCTCCATCGTAAATTCAGGTCTACTAGAGGAAGTAAGTTAGGATAATAAGTCTACCTAGTAGGTAGGCCTAGTCCATCCTAACCTCAATTTTACTCCACTACCTATGAACTCAACCTTTTTTTTTTTTTACACTTCCAGACTCTCTCGTCTGGCTGTAGAGATAGATAGATAATCATCAAAGTTAATAGTACGTACGTACCTTGGATAGCTAGCGTACTAACTGCACGCCCTTCCAATGGCATTTTATCGCCAGGTGGTAGGACCCAACCCATAGTTATTATTATATAGGCACTTATCCGATTAATCAAAATTAAACTATCATTAACTTTGACTATATAACCCCAGACCATACAAGTACTTTCTCTTCTTTTATACATTGTTATAACTTATAACTACATTATACTGCTTAGTATATAATACGAGAAAAGAAAAGAAAAAAAAAAAAATCATGTCTATCGCCCTCCGCACTCACCACTCATCTGATATCCCCTGGATCATCAATCGACACGGAACCCTCTACGCAAATGAATACGGCTGGAACGAGAACTTCACCTCCCTCTGTGCACAAATCGCCACGGATTTTGACAGGTCCTTTGAGCCGGCTTGGGAGCGATGCTGGGTTGCAGAGGATGCTGTCTCTTCTTCTTCTTCTTCTTCCTCCTCCTCTCCTAGCACGATGTCAAATACTACTACTACAACTACTACTACAACTTTAACAACAACTACTACTACTAATAATAACAATGAGGACAACAACAACAATTCCAAATCCCTAGGCTGTATTATGCTCGTTAGGGACACAGAGCCGCATACGGCCAAACTCCGGTTATTGTTGGTGGAGCCGAGCGCCCGGGGTCGTGGTGTCGGTAGTACCTTGATTAAGGAGTGTCTGAGATTTGCGCGGGAGGTGGGGTATCGACGGGTGGTGTTGTGGACGCAGAGTGTGTTGGTGGGTGCAAGGAGGCTGTATAGTGTGGAGGGATTTCGGTTGGTTAGGACGGAGGAACATGATGGGTTTGGGGTGAGGTTGGTGGGGGAGTTTTGGGAGTTGGTGTTGTAATTTGGGTTCATACTATAGGTATATGGATGAAAGAGACAGGGAGAGAGAGAGATCCATAGCGATTTTCTTGCTTCATCCATTTATATAGAAAAGAAAGATGGAAAGGAGTTTTGGAATACAAAAACATTTAACAGTACCCATTCTGTCTCTCCATGTGGGATACTGTACATATATCTGCCTGTTTGTGTGCGCACGAATGGTTTCTTTTCAACGAGAAATGCATCTAGCGTCCTCTCTCCTATCCCTCGCGTGCCCTACCTTTATTCAGTAATAGGGGTGGCAACCATCAGCGCTAGTAACGAATGCGCAACCTCCGCAGCCGCGAGAGTAGTTGTCTCGGCTGTCGTGTCGTAGATGGGAGACACTTCGACAACATCAGCTCCGATTACAGGTAGCCCGCGCAGTGCGTCAAGAATAGAGAGGAGTTCCCGGGTGGTAAAGCCACCGGGCTCTGCAGTGCCAGTTGCTGGTAATTCATGTGTTAGCCTTTTCTTCTTTCTCTTCTGCTTCTGCTTCTTCTTCTTCTTCTTCTTCTTCTTCTTCTTCTTCTTCTTCTTCTTCTTCTTCTTCTTCTTCTTCTTCTTCTTCTTCTTCTTCTTCTTCTTCTTCTTCTTATTGTTATCGTTGTCATTGTCGTTGTGCAAAGAAATGAACAGGGGACAATACCAGGTGCAAAGGCAGGATCCAACACATCAATATCAACAGAGATATAGACTAGACTATTGCCGACCCGAGATTTAATCTGGTCTACCACCCCAGCGATTCCAAGACGATCCAAATCCCGGGCTTTGATGATCTCGAAGCCACAGCGAATGTCATTTCGGATGTCACCCTTCGGCCGGACCACAGGGGCACGGATACCAACGTGAATAGACGTGTTACGGATGAGGCCCTGGCATGAGTTAGTGCCCGTGGACTTTGACCGATAGAGAGGAAAAAGAACAAAAATCTTTACCTCTTCGTGGGCTAGATGCAAAAATGTCCCATGGTTGACGCCACTAATAGCAATGGTAAGGGGTTGGTTTTTTTTTTTTATATTTTCACGACTTACGCATAATGCGAGATTCCTCCACCTAGACCAAACCATTAGGTAAGATTAGTAAATTATTAAAAGACGCAAGGATATGCCATACCTAGTACTTTAGGATCCCATGTATCTATAACAGTTATCAGCACTACCTCTTCTCCCCCAATCGGTAATGACAAAAACTAACATACCAATATGACTATCAAAATGAATCACCGACACAGGCCCCCAGTGTTCATAAGTTGATCGCAAAGCAGAGAGGGTGGTGGTGTGATCACCTCCCAGAGTAATGATGCGAGGGATTTTGCCCATCTCGGTTGCATTTGTGGACCGCGAGGAAACGATCTACACCAGCTGAGTGAGATTAGTGTAACCCACCCCTCTCAAAAAAGAATCCAACATAAATTAGGTATCAGGGCATATAATAGATGACAAGAAGAAAACAGACCTTATGAGCGAGATCAAGCTGCTTTAGCGCTACAGTATTATCCAACCATGTCAATGGGGCATCACCGCAGTCTACCAGCTTAGCCCAGCTCTGGAACACATTCTCGCCGGTATAGATATTCCAGCCTCCTAGACGACGGGAGCCCAGTCGAATTCCCCCAGGTCCATATCTGGCTCCTGGACGGGCGGTGACTGCCTATGTATTGCCGTCGTCATATGGATTGATTAGCTTGCTCTGTAGGTATACAAAGATATCACCTCCATCCTCTATCAACCATCTACTTTAACATGTAAAAAAACGCAGAATAACCGACCGAAGATAGATAACATGAGACTAACTCACCGTGTCAAAGGGAGCGCCGAGAAAGGCGATATCGTAGGGAGTCGAGTCCGCCTCCGAATCAACAAAGCAATTAAGATAGGGGAGATGAGCAAAAGTCGTCAAACCAGAGAATTGGCTACCAGTGACAATATCGATTGTATCAGCTTGTCCGAGGAGCGTTTGACTGTTTGCAGTAGCTCCCCCTCCCTGGATTGCAGCAACTGGGGGGAACACGATATCTCTACCTAGGGTGGTGGAGAATAGGGAGGAAAAGAAGAAGCTCCATGTGATGGAGTGCATGGTGAAGATATAATAACACTCGGTAAAGTATAGTATTATCAATTAGATCATCTATATGATGAAAAGTGATTGAGTATTCATTGATGCGAACATAAGAGTACTGATTAGGCTTTAAATAATTAGAAGAGATTTAATCATCAAAGAAAAAGTACCCAGTAGATCCAGCAGCAGATAAAGAGTGTCTCGTTATCGCTGACGCGAAGCTTAAAAAAGCAGTTGGAGGCGACACTTTAACTTTTTTGTTCTTCAACCACTGCGGGGAATCTGTAATAGAATCAGACGAAGTCCGCGGATAAGACGAATTTGAAATAAGGACAACCTAATAATACCTAATCATATATTAATAGCGTTTCCTCTTGGGATTGGGGTAATCTTATCTTAGGTAGTACTTACCTACTTACTACCTAACCTCCTAACTATAACCAACCAACGGGGACGGGAGGTTGGTTCTTCTTGATCTCCCCGCACGGGTTGCGACACACACCCCACTTTTGATTTTTCTCACCATCGATTCTCTCCTCTGACCTCATCAGCGGCTGAGCCTTTTCTTTTTGTTGATAGCTCACTCTAAGTTGATAAGAAATAGAAGAGTCCAATTTTTATTTTAATCATGGTGAGCGACCTATGTACCTACTCAGGTATACGACAGTATAAACCAAAAAAATACCTGAATAGCTAACGACATACCTATCACAGCCACACGCTGACTCTTCCTACTTTGGAGCAACCAATGGCTCCAAATCTGAAATCTACACCCAGGTTCTTGAACAGGCGAAGGGACTTGTAACAGGACAACGTAATTGGGTATGTGTGTTATGGGGCCTTTTTTTTTTGGTTGTTTTTACTTTCCCTCCCTCTCTTCAAAGCCAACCTACCCTACTTATCAAATGTTAATTACCCCTGCAATCTAGGTTAGGTAAACTACTTTCGTTCATGAACCCCCTCAAAAAAAAAAAAAAAGACTCAGCTCTCCTCTCTTTCTCTTTTTCATTATTCCATTACTCCCCGAATTCGAACCCTTCTAATAGGAGATATAGCAACTTCTCTAATATCGCCTCCCTCCTCTGGCACGCCTACGCTGCTCTCCCTCCCCCCTCCTCATCCGTCAACTGGGCCG
The DNA here is from genome assembly GCA_027569235.1 of Aspergillus sparsus. Classification (NCBI taxonomy): domain Eukaryota; kingdom Fungi; phylum Ascomycota; class Eurotiomycetes; order Eurotiales; family Aspergillaceae; genus Aspergillus; species Aspergillus sparsus. The sequence goes on from JAPDES010000083.1 coordinate 169,054, forward strand.
GTTTCTACATACGTCAAGATAAATTCCCCGCTCTCTCTTCCCCCGTCCCTGCAGCGACAACCAAACCGGTCCTCCTTCTAGGCCCCTTCCAGGGCCGACCCGCGTGTCAGGAAATCCGATTTGGTCGAGGTGTATGTGGTACTGCGGCAGAAAAACGAGAGACAGTAGTTGTGCCGGATGTCTTGAGCTTCCCGGGCCATATTGCTTGTGATGCAAGTAGTCTGAGTGAAATTGTGGTACCCATCTTGGTTGATGGTGAGGTAAGCGTTCAAATTATTCATTCCTTTCTATTTTTCTCTACCTTTCTTGCCCCCTCCCCCCTTTCTGACCCCGTGAGATGAGGTGCTGGTGGAAAATCGTGGCAATAGAGGGCTATTTAATTTGTGAAACTGAGGTCAAACTAAAAACTAACCCTGATTTAGACTGTTGCAATTATTGATATAGATTGTGCCGAGCCCTCGGGGTTTGATGACGAGGATAAGAAGTACCTAGAGGAATTGGCCTCACTTCTTGCTGATTGTTGTGATTGGTAATGTATAACTTAGCGATGATCATATTGTTTGTGGTATAATAAATAGTGTATGCTTCAGGATGAGGATAGAAAAAGAAGAAAGAAAACAAAATATAATATCGTGTCTATTTAATGTACCATAACCATCCAGGATCTGGTGTATCTCCAAAAGCGCCTTGTTGCAAGGCTTGTAAACAATCATAGAATCCCGGTCTAATACTCCGTCATAAATAAATCGGTCCCTCTCACTCCCAAATTTCTAAGAAACATCGCTAGTAAAATAAAAGCTAGAACGAGTGACCCAAAACATATCCACAGGAATTGAGTTAGTAAAAAAAAGAAAAGAAATCCGAGAGCGCCAATCCGGTCTTAGTCCCGGTATGTGTCAAGATAAAAAGGATAGAAGAAGAAGAAGCAAAACAAAAAATATACAGTGCTCCCAAATCAATAAAATACAAACGAATGTGAAAGCCCAAATGATATGCAACATATAACCGTTACATACTAAGCAGGCTCATTTGTCGTTTCATCGGGCTGTTTGATCCGGCGTCACCATCCTCGCTCGGGCCGAAACCACTATCCGTGCCGTTGTATCCGGCATCAGTGTCAATGTCCCACTCCTCATCTTCATTCTCATCTTCAGCAGCACCAACAGAGAAATCGCCTCCACTGTGCCAGCTTTTCTGGACTGCTCCCCGGGTGTTCCACCTGAGCGCACGCTGTATACTCTGGAACCACTCGCCATTGCCAGATACCACAGTTGGAAACGGATACTGGCTGGCTTCGACAGTCACATAATCGCCTTGGCGGAGCTCCACACGGCCTTTCCCGTCGAATGAGCAATATGCCGTGGATCGTGACCCTACCGGAACAGCAATACGAAGCAGTAAGGAGTCTGAGAGAACCATTGGACGGAAAGATAATGTGTGAGGACAAATAGGTGTCAGGAGGATTCCAGGAATAGAAGGATGGATTAAAGAACCACCAGCGGAGAGCGAATAAGCAGTTGATCCTATTGTGTATTAGTTTGGGGGGGGGAAAAAAAACAGACGCCGCGGAGCCCGAAATAACAGTACATACCAGTAGGTGTGGAGAATATGCAGCCATCAGCCTGCACCACCGTAAGAAGATCATTATCCGCATATAACTCAAGGTTTGAGACATAGGGCGACGGTCCTCTATCAATCACCAGCTCGTTCAACACCTCAAATTGCTCTCCTTCTTCAACTGCACCAGCCTCGGCGCCCTTACTTCGGTCTTTGCGGAAAACTGTGCACGTGAAACGCATTCGAAGATTGACCCGCATCCCTACATCTCCCATAACTGCATTGAGGTGGGACTTGTAGTTTTCAAACTCAAAGTTTGTTAAAAACCCGAGACTTCCCAAAGAGAAGCATAGCACTGGGGGCACGATACGTTGAAAGAGCCATGAGGTAAAAAGTACGGTTCCGTCACCACCCAAAGTGAGCACGAGGTCAAATTTCTCCGGTGATGTCCAACATAGATCTGGAGTCCAGTAGCGAAGCATGTGCTCGAATTCAGGGTTCTTCTGAACAAGATCCTGTGCGTTAAAGCGCTTTGAGCCTCTCAGCTTGGCATCCACATAGACGTTGACACCCAAGTCGCTTCCGTAACGAGGCGTAGAAAGAAGCCACTCTGCAAGTTCTCGAGTCAAATGCACTAAGCTATTGTCGCGTGCCTTGGTAACGATCATGACATTCTTAACCGCGCGCTTGATAGGTCGTCGCTGAAGCTGCTTTGACACCTCCCGCACTCCCGTCGCCGTCTGGAGAAGGCGGGAATGTGATAGCCACTCATCATCGGTGATCTCCTCAAGCACCTTCTGGAGGTTTACTGCGTCATCAAATCGTTTGTGGAAAAAACATGGCGACTGCATGACTAGCCGGGCAGTAGAGGGGGCACGATCTAGGTAGTTTCCGAGTTGTAAGTTGGAGAGAGCCGCCGAGAGCTTCTGGGACGACGTAATGCTGGGGCGACGCTCTTTCTCTTCTGGCGGACTAGTACTAGCACTGGCACTCGCGCTTTGGAGCCCCAAGGAGGCCGCCAGCGGCAAATTGGGGTTATGGTTGCTGGAAATCGACGGCCGCGACGCGAGAGCTTTCATAATCGTTTGTCGAGGGATCAAATCACTGGATAAACCGTTCCGACTATGGCGCCCCAGAGACGCAGTGGGACGAAAGGGAAGGAAGGGAGCCGAGGTCGGGGGTATTGAGGCGTCCTCCCGTGCCTGCTCAATTGGCGAGAGGCTTGCAGCGGGTTTAATGGGAGACTCCCGGGTGGTAGACTGCCCGTGAATTTCGTTGGCTGATTGCGAGGGATCTATGTGAAAGGCATAGTCGCGAAGAAGAGAGGCTCCGACAATTGAAGACGAGGTCAAGTGAGGGTCTGATGGTGGGGCTGCGGAGCCCGGCGGTGATGATGACGAGCACGACAGTGCAAGTTGAAGTTCGGAGGTGCAGGAGGGGTTTATGGAACCAGGATCAGAAGTCGGGGAGGCCATGGGCAGTTATTATATTGAGGAAGGATTTGTTGTTTGAGAAAGTGGGTTGCTGCTAAGTCCGTCAGACGACTGCTGACTTTTCTGACCTGCGTCGCACCGGATAACACCCAAGGATGACCAGAAGAGTGAGGGGGGGAAGCGAGAACGCTAGAGAATAATCATAATAATATTTATTCTAGACGGGGTTTCAGACGGCCCGCAAGCCGAGTTCGGATGTATCGGGGTTTGGCCGGACGGACTTGAAAAATTGATAATCAACAGGTAATGTTTGTCTAAGGTGAGTAATAAATACCCCGGCTTTTATTGGCAAGGAATATCTGGGATTACCCAGGCCAGGTCCCCGAATATCTCTCGTTGGTAAGTAGTAGTATTGTAATAGTCCTAGTAATGAGGGTGAGGAGAAAAAAAAAAAAAAGAAAGTTGGATCGATGGCGAGGAAATAAATAAGATAACAGCCGAGATCCTGGTGAAAGTTTCGAATCAGCATATCATCCCTTCCCCCACATTAGAATACCGTGGAAATTAAATTGGAGCGCGGAGAAGCAACCCGGCATCGGTGATCGGTCACTTCTTTTTTGGGTTTTTTAATATTACCATTCAACACATTCCTCAACAACGGGGTCCGACATTTTTTATCCTTTTAACTTTACTCAAGGTACTACATCGGGGATTTCACATCGCCCTTGTCCTGCAAGGAGCTCATTTGACTTGGCTCCAAACACCATTTTGATCCTGTCAACCACTCGAAACTCTTACTGTCCATATTCCAACAAAAGCTGCAACAACATCCAAACACGTCCTGTTCAGCTGATCTGATTCTGTTTTGCAACAGTAGACCTAGGTAACCTTACTTGACATGTCTATCCCTTTTTTCTTTTTTCTTGCTTTCTTTTTTTGGGGGGGGGGTTTATAAGATTTTCTCTCTTTTTCTTTTCTGTGTTGTACACGAGACTATCTCCCTTCAGTTAAGGCCCGACCGTACTCTCTTTTAATTTTCCGTGATTCGCAAATTCAAGGCCGGGGCTTCGTGCAAGACTAGCCTCGTATCCACTTCTAGTTTCCGTAAAGACGGTGAAGCGATGTGTGATATTATTCTCCGCACCCTGCAATCACATGTCCCAGTTGTAGTATTGTTGGACAGGCCAGGAGCGCCAGGAAGCGCGGGAACGTGCTGATCTAATTGTGGCACCTAGGAAAAATGCATCCATTTGTAGCAGGATAGAGCGATAACCACAAAATTTTCAGGATAGCGACTTTGGTTGTTGCAATAAATTTGATACCTATGAGCGGCTATTCTTATCAAGCCGTGTCGATTTTCCAAGCGTAGTCACGATAGACTTGATCTTCAACACTCTCACGTACTATGCCTTCAATAGGTTGACCATCAACATCCTCTGCCATAGCAACGTCACCATCAGAACCAAGAGTTGGTGTTCCATGGCAGATAGCCGAGGCACGTTCGCGCACTTTCTCCCATGTATCGAAGTCGAATGAACCCTCACTTTCATTAAGCAGAAGATGGCCCTTGGAGGTGAAAGCTAGGACATGGAGAGATGTTGCAGCCTTGGCGTCCTTAGGAGACGGCTCACGAATGATGTTGCCAGACGAAGTCACTGCCAACAAGGTCGAAGAGAAGGTCATTGATAGAGGGACTGATGCAGACAATAGAGCAAGTAGCGCGGTATGAAGAAGAGCAGGGAGCAAAGTAAGGTACTAAATAGTTGTTATATATTAGTTACCGTTTCTATCAACGTTTTGTGGCCGACAGAGCACTTACAGAGCCTCCTCTACTCACACTTTCCCCCCCTACGATGGCTAATGTGAGGACAACACCTCGTCGCGCGTATGATTTATCTCGCCCCAGAACCAACCTCCCCAGTGTAGATTTTAGGATACCCTCAACGTATCTTTCACCAACACCCCCAGGTGCGGTACCAGGTTTCACAAATACTTCAATGGTCGCTTCCTCTGGCTTTAGGGCATCGCGTCGTCCGGGAAGCTCAACGGGGCCATTCACCGATCCCAGAATGTTGGAACCCGTTGAAGGACATTTGTAGGAGGCAGAGCCATCCGCGCGACGAAGCGTATGAAGAGAGGCAGTCGGTCCTACCATCATGCCACGAGTGTTATATTTTTTTTGGTCACTAGCAGTACAAAGAGAAAGGCCGTGACTAGTTTCAGTAAAGAATCTTAGAATAAATGCTGCGTGTCAATTATAGATTAAAGGAAGGATTTCGTGATATGAAGCTTGATGTCAGGCAAGAAGTGAAAAATGCCCTGTTGGCGGGTTTGGAGATTTTTTGGCTGCTCTGGAGTGGATGGTGCGGGCTCACCGCTGATTGGCTAATGGCTTAATTTATGATCACGTGCTATTAAATCAGTACCTAGGTAGGTAAGGTATGATCTTTTATCTCCCTAGGGTAAGTAGTTTGTAGACAGAAACTTGAAATAATGGTTCTCTTTCTATTTCCCTTTTTTATAAACTGTAATCTTTGAACCTGAATTTTTCTTTTTTTTAGCTCATTATCTAGGGAGATAAAGCTTCTATCTTTCCCATAATAAGCCGGATAACTTGAGGGATATTTGGCCCGCACTACGAAGCTTTCAGAAGCGCTTACCTCCCTACCTACCTAGTATGATCTTCCCTATAATGCTGGGAATTGGGAAAAGTCAAGTTTTGATTCTCATCTTGACATTCTTCTTACCATACAAGTCATTAATTTTATACTGAAACGCTATCTAAGCACTATTCTTGGTATAACAAAAATCGTGAAACAACCTAAGGGCTGTAAAGGGGTGAGACATTTAAACTTCAATATATGTGATCCGACCGTATAGAGTACCTGGGCGGGAACAAAAGGGAGTCACGACGAAAGCACATTGCTTAAATTGGTATCCCCCCCCTTTTTTTTCTTTCCCACCGGCGGAGAGCATGCTGACATATGTTGAGGGTATTTGCCTAGCGGCGTCTTTTAGTTGCGACCGTTGCGATAATTTGGAGTATGTATTTTAATTCTAAAGGAAATCCTTACTCCGACTATGCTATCTCCTATATACCCAGCATTGGCCTAATTGGTATTCTAGATGGCGGGGTATTCTACCTGGAAAGAGGGGTTGTTATCCTCAGATTGAATTTGATAGGTAGGTTGGGTGTAATACAGGGAAATAGGTACTTATGTAGGCACCTAGTCATAGAACCAGAATGGTCCCCGTAGAATTATCAAGAACAAGGAATTTAACCGACAGTCTCTCAATCATTCTCTTAATATTGTGTGCTAACTATTATCTAAGCATGCCGAATGCATAGCTTTTAATAAAACTAGGCTATAGTTACTCAATAAATGTTTAGGTCAATGTAATATTATTCCCTTCACATCCACTAGATAAAATGGGTAAACCGTCCAGTGACCTACTTTTGATTTGCCCGCTCCAAGTTCTTCCAGGCTGTAAATTCAGAAAATGGTTAATTAATTGCATCCATTTGAAAAGAATCCAAGATAATTGTGGTAAGAAAGTTTTATGATAATTAAGTAGAACCCACATTAACTAGAAACTGCTATCAAGTTTGTATGGATTTACTTTTGGAAATATGGTAATATTGAAGTATAAATAACTACAACTCTAGAGGAGCGGACACTGGTTTCCCATTGGATCACCATGGCCCTGTTTAGTGGCTCCACACGACTGATAAGGCCCATTATAATAATAGGTAGCTCTTCTGGGTTTTGTTTGCTGGTTTCACTATCCATGATGGATCTCGGCGTGGAGGATTGCTTCCTTGCTCAACAACCAGAACCCCGCATCCACCAAAGAGATCCAGTCAGAGTCGCCAGTACACACACACCTGGTATCTAACAAGAATAATTATGATGTAAGATGCGACCTCAGTCATAATCATTCTTGCAGTAATAATGAAGAAATGCGTGGGGCAGAACAACAAGACTTGGCGATGCATGGTTTGGTGGTATTTGTAATGGAGTGAGCTAGTTGCGTTAATCATCTCGGCCAAGACCAATGCGGTGCGAGAGAGCCGGATAGAAAGTGGGATGATAAAAAGTTAAGAGTGGCCAGAGTAAAAAAAAAAAAAGCAAAGATGAACAGACCAACACGAAGCAGAATAATGGCTGGAATGACTTGAGATAACCCCAAGAGTTTGTTTAGACCTTACAGGTTAACGACTATTAAAACACCCATGGTGTGAGGCTACCTCTCACTCATTGTGGGGAAATACTTGCCCTTATTATTGCGATGGTTCAAGAAACAAGGATTAGAGAGAAATCATTAGGGATAGATCCAATGCACAAAGCCGAGAAATGCTCAGCCACACCAAGAAAAAAAGGAAATGAGAGAATGTGAATCTAGAATAAAGACTAGGTAGCTTGCCATAGTATCAAAATTTTATCCAAGAAATCACAAGGCTACTAGCTGCATGGTGTTGGCTCACGTGTCCCAGACCACTACAGACTTTCCCCATAGCACGATCTTGACTGGCTATTATGTCAACATTCACTACCAAGAGCGTCTTAGTTTCATTGTGTGGAGTAGTGACGCTGGACAAACCACCACCATTACCTAGAGCATGCTCACCAACAATCCCCCCTCTAAGACCCCTCTAGAGCCAATCCGCAGCTTTCCTCCCTCGAGCCGAAGCAGTTGGTGGATCCATCAAATACACGAGTCACAGTCGGGATTCCATGCAATCCTGGTGGTCGATGAGATCGGCCAAGATAACGATCAAGGTCTTGCGAGTATAATGAGGTACGCAGCTCGAAAAGTACAAGCATGGCAACCCCTCACGAGCTTTGATCGTGTCGTGCTTCCGCTCTGAGCCGAATTCCCCCCAGATAGGAGGGTATATTAGGTGTCCGCTGTTCTGTTCTATTCGCCTCATTATTACTACCCTTTACCTCCCTTTTTGGCCGGACTTGCATTCAAAGATTTCGGTCACTCGACATTCTATCGATTAAACAAACTTTCCTTTCCACACGCACTTTTATTGAATGGGCATAGAAACGTCTCCGCCTGATGTCGAGGAATCGACGGAACCTCCTATATGTGATTATCTAGAGAGGCACAATTCAGTTCACATTACATCTCCTAGAGATGTAGACACTCAGCTTAGCATTCCCCAGGAAAAGTCAGGCTTATATTCCCGAGCGTCGCTGCAACACGAATCTCAGCCAACTTCGAGTCATCCACAGCCTAAGTCGGATGCAACCATAGACCCTTCACATTATGCTCACACACTTGATCCCACACAACTCTCAGCAATCCTTAAGGTTGATATTCGGTGCGAAACCCTCTACAGATAAAGTCACCCAGAGTCGAGTGCTAATAACACACCCTAGAAATGGACTCGCAAGCGACGAAGCCGCTACTCGTCTTAGGCGAGATGGCCCCAATACTGTTAGGGAGATGGAAGGGTTATCCATATGGAAAATCCTGTTGAGGCAAGTTTCCAACAGCTTGACTTTGGTATGATTTAGGCCTACGAACCAACACTTAGGCGCCCTGCAATGAGACGAAATCACTCAGTTAACCGGGCGAGCCTAGGTCCTTTTAATAACCATGGGAGTGTCCTTTGGGATTAATGATTATATCGAAGGAGGGGTGATCACGGCAGTGATCATCCTCAATATCGTTGTAGGGTAAGCAAACCACTCGTGCTGATGGATTTCCCTCTAATGGTTCTTTCACAGATTCGTACAAGACTATCGCGCAGAAAAAGACATTTTGTCTTTGCATAAATTATCTGCACCAATATGCAAGGTGCTACGGGATGGTCGAATCACTTCTGTCAAGGCTGAATCACTTGTTGTCGGTGATGTTGTGCAACTTGTTGTTGGAGACATTGTCCCTGCAGATATAAGACTAATTGACGGGGTAAATGCGTCAATGGATGAGGCTTTATTGACTGGAGAATCCTTACCCGTAGCAAAAACACCACATGTCACTCTTCTGTCTCATGATATGCCCATCGGAGACAGGTCCAATATGGCATATTCTGGCTGTAGCACAACGCAAGGTCGAGCAACTGGAATTGTCACCGCCACAGGGATGATGACGGAAGTTGGAAAGATTGCGCAGCTACTCCAAGATAAAACCGATTATGGTAGCTCAAATCTGTTTGTCCGCCTGTTTCGACGTTCAAGTTCCACAGCAAAGAATGTCCTTGGGCTAGTCGGGACTCCCTTGCAAGTCAAATTGAGCAAGTTTGCACTTCTCCTTTTTGCTCTTGCAATCCTATTAGCTATCATCGTCTTCTCTGTAAATAAGTGGGATGTTCAAGGCGAGGTCTTGATTTACGGGATTTGTGTCGCAGTGGCAGTGGTACCTGAGTCTTTGATCGCTGTGCTCACCATCACAGTAGCTGTTGGGACTAAGGCAATGGCAAAAGGGAATGTGATTGTCCGAAAGCTGCAATGTCTCGAGGCAGTCGGCGGAGTTACAAACATTTGCTCTGACAAGACTGGCACACTAACACAGGGCAAAATGATTGCAAGGACCGCATGGATCCCAGGCGCTGGTACTTTGACGATTCACCAGACTAGCAACCCATTCAATCCCACCAGTGGATTGGTTCAACTCAATGACAAGGTGTGCGATCCAGAAAAAGTTCAAGGTAATGGTCCCTTGAACAAATTCCTAACGGCTCTTTCGCTCTGTAATTTATCACTTGTGCACAATGATGTGCAGTCTAATTCATCAGGGATGGAGCTTACACAGGCTGCTGAGGGCAATTGGGTGGCTGTTGGGGAGCCAACTGAAATTGCTCTCCGCGTTCTTTCAATGAGATTCGGTTTTGACAAATCCACAATCATTCAAGGAAACGACCTACGGCTACACACTGAATATCCGTTCGACTCATCCATCAAGCGAATGACTGTTGTCTACACAAATGCGCGAACACAGGTCAACGAAGTCTATACCAAAGGAGCCCCTGAGGCAGTCATCTCTGGTCTCAAAATGAGTGAAGAGGAAAAAGAATTTATTCAAGAAAAAGCAGATAGAATGGCTGGTGAAGGCCTAAGAGTTCTCTGCATCGCGTACAAAACTGCATCAATTGATGATAATACTCAAGTTTCTCCTCGTCAGATAGCCGAGTCCGATCTCGAACTCGGCGGCCTAGTGGGACTTTATGATCCTCCACGGATTGAGACTGCTGCGGCGGTCCGACGATGCCAAATGGCTGGAATTACAGTACACATGCTTACTGGTGACCACATTCGGACAGCAACAGCTATCGCGTCCGAAGTAGGAATTCTTGATCCGATAACCCATGCCAAATCCAGTCAGTTGGTGATGGCTGCTGGGGAATTCGATCAGTTATCAGATGCTGAAATTGACACCATCGAGCAACTGCCTCTGGTTATTGCCCGCTGCAGCCCAACCACAAAAGTGCGAATGGTAGAGGCAATGCATCGGCGGGGCGCTTTCTGTGTCATGACTGGGGATGGAGTTAACGATTCGCCTGCTTTGAAGCGCGCCGATGTTGGCATAGCAATGGGGAAGAATGGCAGTGATGTCGCCAAAGAGGCAGCCGATATGGTATTGACTGATGACAATTTCTCGTCGATTGTAAAGGCTGTAGAGGAAGGCCGGCGACTGTTTGACAATATTCAAAAAGTTGGTTCTGATTTATTTGATTCGGCTCATTTAGACGTGGTCTTACTAACCGAGCTTTAGTTCCTCATGCATCTATTGATATCCAATATTGCCCAGGTCATTCTGCTGCTGATTGCTCTAGCGTTCAAAGATCAGGATAAAAACTCAATCTTTCCGCTATCACCCCTTGAAATTCTCTGGGCAAACTTAGTTACGTCTTCCTTCCTTGCTCTTGGGCTTGGCCTCGAGGAGGCTCAACCAGATATCATGTACCGCCCCCCACATGATCTGAAGGTGGGCGTCTTCACCCGAGAGCTCATCACTGACAAAATGATATATGGTACATTCATGGGCTCTCTCTGTCTGGTGGCCTTTGTAATCGTTGTCTATGGGGCAGGCAATGGTACTCCTGATCTGGGACAAAGCTGTAACGATGGCTGGAATGATACCTGTGGGACGGTCTTCCAAGCCCGCGCAACAACATACGCCACACTTACTTTTCTCCTACTCGTCACGGCCTGGGAGGTCAAACACTTCTCTCGGTCGCTTTTCAATCTGGATCCTGACCGAAATGCGGGGCCTTGGTCTGTTTTTCACTCTGTGTGGCGAAACCGGTTCCTTTTCTGGGCCGTGATTGCTGGGTTTGTGATTGCATTTCCAGTGATCTACCTGCCCGCAGTGAATCGGATCGTCTTCAAGCACGAGGGAATCACCTGGCACTGGGGTGTGGTATTTGGGTGTGTTACAATTTATTTAGCACTGGTGGAGAGCTGGAAAGCTATAAAGCGAGCCCTTAGGATTGGAACAGGCAAAAATGCGACGCTTACAATGGAAGATGCCGAGATGAGAGCGGGCCTGCGTCCATTTACCGCGATGTCTCTTAGTGCCAATGCGAGTGTGGATGCCAGTGTGGAAATGAAACACTAGGCGAGTAGTCGAATTTTTGTGATTTTGAAGATATTGATTTTGAGGGATTGATTTTCAGGAAAGATAAAGCAAAGTGGACCTGTTCAACCATCGTCCAAGGAGCTGAGTCAGTGTTACTCATGCTTGCAGTTAGTGAGTTATTGTTACCTCAGTCTTTACAGATATTCCAAATTGAGTTATTTTGTGCACCTAGTATATATTTTCTCTCCATATCTTTTCATCTTAAAAGTGGCTCGACGAAATTTCTATATTTTTTTAACTGGGCATGTTTGCCTGTCGGGGCGGATATAGAACATCATGCAACGTGTTGAAAAGTTGGCACTAAATAAAGGCTATGAACCGGCGCTTGAGCATACCTTATTCATTGGATAGGATGACCTCTTGATAGCTGTACAGCCTGTATGGAGGAGCAACATACTCCGAGTAGGTATATTCAAGCAGAACTCGATCGGCGCTTATTCCCGATTCCCACTTTTGAGGTATCCAGTGCTGCCTTAACCTCTTTGGTCGATTTGTTTTTGTTTTTCCTTTTCGGCTGACCGATCAAGCCCACCTTCTCATGCATCTTCCATCTTCTTCCTCCTTCTCTTCCTCCCCAGAATCATCATTTATCATTTTTTCAAGGCTTTCATCAGGATAACAACCGCTCTGATGTACAAGAGGGGTGAAGTTTGCGGTACCATTCCTCCTTGTTGTACGACACGAAACACTGGGACGCTGCAGATGATCAGATGGGCTGTAGCCAGCTTTAATCAAACAATCACTATCTCCCCTAGTCCATCGGCGTAATTAACCTTTTCTTTTTCAGAAAAGCACAATTTCCTTCAACTGTGGGGCGTACTAAAAAAAAATTAAATCGTGTCAGACTTATCTGCAAGGAGGGGTGAATTTAAGTTATAATAAGGCGAATCTTCACCCCTTCCCCTTCCACTTCCCCTCTCTCTCATCTCTGTCATCTTCGCCTTGACCGCTATTTGTTTAGTAGTGATCATCACCATCAGTCTTGGGGCCCATCATGAAAAAGGTCCTATGTCTCCATGGCCGGGGAACAAGCGGTTCAATATTCCAATCGCAAACTTGTAATCGTTCCTATTTCCTCTTAGAAAAAAAAAATGAAAAATGAAGATAGCCCCTCAAAAGGAAAATGGAAATTGAAAAACTGATCATAAGCAACCCCCTCTTTCTTTAAGCCTCCATCCGCTCTCGTCTCACCGATCTAAACCTCGAATTCGACTTCCTAGACGGTCAATACCCATGCGGTGCCGCCGCCGGCATCGACCTATTCTATCCACCACCTTACTATTCGTATTTTGAAGATCCATCCCTCGAGACGTTGAAAGCCGTCCATGCCTGGCTTCGCGAGATCATCACGGCCCGGGGACCCTACGATCTCGTCCTCTGCTTCTCACAGGGCTGCACCCTCGCCGCAAGCCTTCTCCTCTTTCAGGAACTACAGGACAGCGACCCACTTTCGTACCCTTCCTCCTCGCCGCCACTATTCAAATCCGCCGTCTTCATCTGCGGCGGGGCCCCACTCCCCGTACTCCAAGACATCGGCTACCGGGTTGCTCCGCAGGCGCTAGAACGCGACCAGCGCTCGCGCGTGGCGCTCTTCAAAATGGCGGATTCCTCGTCCATCCTTGCGCATGGCTCGTCCCGCTGGACGGGGCTCGATGTCCCCGGAGATGGCGTGAGGGAGGATGAGGTCCGCAAGGAAATCGTGGGCCAAGTCAAGATTCGTATCCCCACAGTCCATATCTACGGGTGTCGGGATCCACGGTACGTGGCCGGGATTCAGTTGTCGGAAACATGCGAGGCCGGCATGCGAAAGGTGTATAATCATGGTGGTGGTCATGAAATTCCTCGATATGAAGCTGTGAGTAGTACGATCGCGGATCTGATCCGGTGGGCGTTGAGGACGGGGGAGATGGAGTCTTTTTAAATTAGCGGTTCGTTATCTATTTGTTTTGCTCGTCTTCCTCTTTTCTTCTTTTTTTTTCTTTACTTTCACCTCATTTTCCTTTCCTCCCTTGCTCCCCTATTGCTTTCAGCAAGTTGATTTTAGTATCGCATCTGGGATTAGATGACCTTATGATATATACGGTTGTATTCAGTGGGTTTTACTTGTTAGATTCAAGATTTTGATTTCTCTATAATCTACCACTATTTAGTCGCTAAATTTCAACAATAAGATAAATTAAAACCATTGTTATTTGGTATGCATTTCCAACTCGTTCTAGTTATTACTACTTAAAAGTACATAACATACATACATACATGCTTGTGTGGTTTAATTCACTCACCTCTTTAACATAAGGATTCTAAATAAGTCAGCCAGCCAATACTTCTTAGGTAGGTAGTTTATAATATATTAAATTCCTGATGGATATATGGTACCAACTAGGTATACTATGTAACTATGTGATTGCCATTTTAATATTATATATATATATATTTTGTGTGTTAATAGGATTGGTAGTTCATCCCTTTTTTTTCTTTTTTCTCTTTTCTTCTGCTTTTTTTTTATTTAATCCCCAATCTAGATGGGAAGAAGAATAAAACAAAAAAAAAAAAAAAAAAAAAAAAAAAAAAAAAACAAACAAACAAAAAAAAAAAAAAAAAAATAATTTTAAAAATAAAAAAAAAAAAAAAAAAAAAAAAATAAAAAAAAATAAAAAAAAAAAATAAAAAAAAAACAAAAAAAAAATAAAAAAAATAAAAAATATATAAAAAAAAATAAAAAAAAAAAAAAAATTAAAAAATTTTAAAAAAAAAAAATATAATATAAAAAATTTTATAAAAA